>NW_011627791.1:234248-320952 GCF_000204515.1 Acromyrmex echinatior
TATATATATAATACTATTAAAAATATCATTTTCAAATTTAAAAAAGTCTGTACAGTTTATTACTTGATAATTCGCTCAAAGTTTTGAAGCAAAGAATGATATTAAATTAAAAATACTCAATCGAGCATGCTAGATTCTGTCGTCATACGGTTAACAATTAATAGTAATAGAGTCTGCCGGAGACGAAGATAAAAAAGAGACCGTGCTCGTTACTGGGTCGACGACAAATAGGATCGACGGAGCTTTTTAGAACGTACACTTAAGATTCAATTTTGTCTTGCCTGGCTGATCTGAAGTGGATGCTCCACTACAGGCTCCCGCTGTTCCTTCGGCTATGCATTATTCATAAAAGCAACTCGTGTTACATTATAGCGTGCATAATACGCTGGTTAATCTGACGCGACGTCATCGCCGACGTCCACGCGAATTCTGATGACTTTTTGAGCGGAACGGAAGTAGAAAAGTATAAATATTAATGCGCGAATCTCGTGATACGATCTATTAACTTCCGAATGTCTTCATAAAAAGTGATAGTCGCCTGCAGTGATCATGATTAATTGCATGAAGTAAAAGATCGAAAATCACGTGATAACAATATCGCGTTACCTATGTTACAACGTCACGATAAGACCGATGTTGAAGACCGGCAAATCTGCCGCGTCAAATTTTTTGTCGACTTTGAATCTCCACTTTCCGGTTTGAAGAGGTGACGATATATTTGTATACGTCGAACTTTTGCAAGGAAAGCTTAATTGAATTCCCATACCCGCAAACACAAGAAATTCTCATAAAGATTTAGGTTTATTTCAGGTAAAATTTCCCTTTCGAAGTTATATAAAAGTTCTGTATTCATGTCTTGAAAAGCCTGTCCTTATTAGAAGTGACTTTGTTTTTTATAGAAATTCCTTAAACTTCATTAATACTTTTCGACTTGATTTCTTTATGCTCTTTTATATTTTTTTAACGGATTATATTTAAATATGTAAAATTATATAAATAAGTATAAAATTTATTTCTACTTATTTATATAATATTACAAATTTTTTTACAATAAAACATCAAAAAAATAAATAATAATTGCGTAATTAATAAATACTTTCAATAGTAATAAGTATTATAACGTTTCTATGATCTCTATTTACGCCTTAGAGTGAAATGTCATTGTTTTCATCATGCAAAAGATTTTTAAAGATTCATAAAGCAATAACTTCAAAGTTTTTTGCATTTATACAAGCATAGATTTAAGCAATTGTAAATTTATTGTATATTTCAACGTAATATTCCTTAGAAAATTATAAGAATTTCTAATTTCTATTTTGTTTTAATGTAACATCATTATTATCTGAGAGGTAGAATAATTAAAGTCTTCTATATTTTCAAAATTTCTATCCTAAAATTGAACAAAATAATAATTCTAAAAATATAATTCCTAAAAATTATTGGAAAGTATTTACAATAGGGTCTTTTCCGAATTTTTAAAAATCTTGATAAAAATCTTTGTTGCGATTTTAATTTAGTAGTAATCAAGAGAGGTCGAAAAATGTATAACTTATCTAAATTTAACTATTTATTTTCAGTACAACTTTTCACATCTTCAGACATTACAAATTTATTATGGCCCTTAAAATTCGATTTCAGTTCTAAATACAACTATAGTAATTTATTATGTCTATTTCACTACATCATTATGATTTAACTTACTATCGAGTGCAACGATTTCAAGAATCTTATGAAACCTCTGAGTATAACTCTATATTTTTATTTAAAAAACGAATATTTTTGTTTAAAATAAAATTCTGCAATAGAGATATCCATACCATTCTACTAGTCTTTGCTTTAATTATACAAATTCTTTATTTTAAAAACACAAATTCTCTGCTTTAAATACAAAAATTCTTTGCTTCAAAAACGCAAAAATTATACAAAAAAATAATTTATGTTCTAAAGTAAAGAATTTGTATTTTTGAAGCAAAGAATTTGTCTCTTTAAGCAAAGATTCAATACATAAAATATGTACGTACACGTATTATATTAGTCATATTAAAACTAAATCGAACTTTTTAAGGGCCATATATACTTATAATATCAAAAAATTCGAAAAAATATACTGACAAAAATAGATAAGTTACATATTTTTCGATCTTCCCCGGTTGATTATCACTGTTAGAATCGCGCAACAAAGATTTTTATTAATATTGCAAGAAAAAAAACATTACTATTCGGAAAAAGCCCTACTATATAATATAAATATAATACATAATTATTAAATTATACCAAATTATTAACTGCAACAACTTATGGACATCTTTTTCAAATAAAGATTATAGTAGCAATGTAAACAATTTAGCTTGTAAAATTGCAACGCAAAATACAATCGGGACAAAATATAATGTGGCCTACAATAAGTATTAAAAGTTGATTTTATAGATTACAATTTAATTTATTGTCATATCGTGTAAAGTAAAACATTTTGACTTACTTAGTAAGTCTTCTCTTCTTTCAGTTATTCGCATTATATTTCTTATAATTCCATTACTATACTATACTAACATAAATTAAAAAACTAGAAACTCTAACAATTATATTCTTTACTCTGCATTTTATAAAAAATAAATGTATTCACCTAGTCATTTTGTATCTCGATATTAGTGATGTAAAATATTTCAATAAACGATTCTTCGGTCGATGTCCAGGATCTTGTTAAGTCACAATTACAAAATCAACAGTTAATTTGAAATATGCCTCACGATTCTTTTAGCACATTGATAATTCATAAATCATTTAAATTCCTCCATAGTGACTATGTTTTCAATAATAATTCGAATAATAATTGATTGTTTTATATAAATTATCTATCTTTTGTAAAATGCGCAAAGTAAAGAATATCGTTGTTGGAATATAATTGCTTCTAATTAGAATTTTTGTTAGTATGGTATAATAACGGAATAAACAAGTATCTGAAGAAGACTAAATCAGTCAAAACATTTTACTTTGTACACGGTATGACAATAAATTGAGCTGTAAATCAATTTTTAATTTTTAATTTTCGTTATAGATCACGATCCTGATTATACTTTATATTATAATAATAATCCCATACACACAGCACACTTCATTCCAGAGATCTTCCTGGGAACGTTCTTATGATGTTGGGACGTTCTCAAGATGTCTTTCAAAACGTCCTTTGGATCTGTGCTATATAGAGTATGTAGGATATGATATATCGAGATATGATTCTATGATTTATGAACTCACACATAATTTTCTTATATATAGCGCCTTATGTCGCACGTATAACAGCAATTTGCGTTGCAAAATACTCATGTAAAGACACGAGGCCACGTCTTTCAAATCTCACACTCCTTCGTTATGTATACTCATATGCTAAATAATGCTTATCACGTTTAAATTCGTCAAAGCGCAATGATTAATTTTTAAACTGTAGCTTTTAATTCTAAAACCATCAAATTATGCAGATTTCTAGAAATCGAAGCTTCACGCAAATTGGAATACCTAATATATAATAGAACGTATTTCGTTGCTAAGCATTTGTTATTGTCTGTAATCATAAAGAGCAATGTAAAGGCCGGAATTACTAAATCGATATTTTACGTCGTGCGACGGAGAATTGCTCATAGCGGACAGTCAAGACATAATGCGGTTGCTTATTGTTACTGTTAATAGACTCGGATGCGGTTAATTATCAATCTGATTGCTGTCAGCCTTAATTAATCGACAGTCTCTAAGTATATGAGAATAGTAGAAGCTTGAACGCACTCGTGCACAGATAATATCCAATATTGTATTAATTTCGTAAGAAAATATTGCTGACACAGACTGATATTATGCGTATTTTACTTCAATTAATTAGAAAGAAAGGCATATTTTATTACATATATAATGAACATAAAAAATATAATTACTGATATTTTAATAATTCAAAAAGTTGTAAATATAAAAATATGTCAAGTGTCCATTTTGATCAGACGATTTTATATCACGACGGATTTCTTCGGAAAATTGATATTGATTAGAAGAAAAATAAAGTGCAAAAATGAAGCGACAGATAATAGAGAAAAGCTCAAGTAAAACGGAACTTGATGAATCCGCGAGTTAGTACGGTCACTATCGTCCTCTTTATGTATTCTTCATCCCCGTTATTTCTTTCATCTCACTCTTTTCACCCCCGTATATACACAGAAGATCAACAAAAGCGTTTTCCTAACAAGGGCGGATGATCGAAATGTTTTATTTTAATTGAAACGCTATCACAGGCAATCCGAACGAAAGAAAACAGCTATCATCCGGCTGATTTTAACGGATGAATTATTCACGTGCCGCGCTCACGTGATGGAAACTATCTTCAGAATCTCTTGAACTTTTTACGAGCAATTAAATTGACGGTACTTGACGGAACGGCGAACGTCTCGCTGCTTAATTAATGTGAAAAAACGAAAACATCTTTGGCCAGTAAATCTTGATCTCTAATTTCGATTCTTCCTGTAAATTTAATTTAATCTAGTTTCTCTTTGATATAATATTTAGATTTTTCAGTAATAAATACAATTTTTAAAAGATTTTTCTTAACTTTAAGTTTTCTATCATCATAAAAATTGAACGAGTTATAAGAATATCAAGTGCGCCATTCATTAAAGTAATGCACATATAAAACTGAGGAAATAAATCTCCTACATTTCTTTACAGATTCACAGATTATCATATAAAATTATGCAATATTATTTATATTAAATATCCAATAGAAAAAAAATAAATAAATAAAGAAACTAATATTTTTTGTAATCACTGATGACCTTGTTAGACGCTATGACCAAATTCAGTCAAATTAAGATCTCATTTTGCAACTCTTAATAACAATGTCTGTATATTGTAATTGCGCAGTTTTTTTATCATATATAATACAACGACAATATATATCGATACTATCATTAAGAGTCATAAAATAAGAGCCTGAGCCATTTGCTACAAAATCCATCACGCAGCCATAACAAACTTTAAAACCTTGTAACTCCAACCTTTTTAGACTAATTAATACTTGAATAACATATATTATTTTTACAATATTTTTACGCTCTATATCTTAATCAAAAAATCTCAAATTTTCCAAAATCCGCATAATACTTATCCGAATCTTTCGTTATAAATTAGAACGCAATATTAATTAATTGGACTATTCTCCGTCCGCCGACGCTATTACTCATAAAGCAATTTCCTTAACATCGAAACTAGTCGCCGTGATATTGAATTGTTATCGCTGACATTACTGCAATTAAAATTAATTTGTCGATCAGGCTTGTGTACACGTGCGCTTCTGACACGATGTGCATTCGCAATGCATGTATTTCTGCTGTATACGTGGTTACGTGCGGGTTGTACCAACCGATCGATCATCGTTTTGCAACGTGGGTATGCCACTTGCCATTCAACGTATATAAACTGCATGCCGCGTACAGATATGCAAGCCGCATGCAACTTGTATGCAGCCTGCGATTGCAAACTGTATAAATAATCGCGATCGTATCAATTTCGCCGAGGTATCGAGTGCGAATAAATCTGTTGAACGCTTAAAATGTTGCTCGCCAACGTTTGAATTGCTCATTTCTGTTTGGACTATGCATTGCCATTGAAAATTGAAAAATCATAAACCTATGTAAGCAAGCGCGTAATATAATCGATACTGATGAAGAAAGATATAAAAAGACAAAAAAATTATAATATGTATAATACGTCATATATAACATCATACATATATAACGTCAACACTCTGATTATCGATGAACTGACAAGTCTGTTTCGTTAAGTTTCACGTGCCTCTTGGTATGCATACGTTATTATCTTTGCATAATTTAATCTCTAATTATACACGTCGCGCATTGCGTGATACATTTGAGATTATAAATATATTATTTCCATAATAAAAGCATAACTGAGGAAAATGATTCCTCTGCACAAAATAGCGCATTAAAGTGCATCTCATTTCCTAAGTTAATACTAAAATCTTCTGACTGATTCTTCTGATAGTTGTTCCACTTTTCCTTTAATTTAACAAGAAATTATCTTTATAAAATATGTTAAATAAGTCAATACATGACGGAAGGAGTGTGAATTCTGAAATGTATGTAATGTAAGTAATGTATATAATATGCATCTAAATCCAATTAATTACTCATATTAATTGTATAAAATTTTAAATTTTAAATTTTATTATAATAAGCTAATGATTTAGTATTTGTTAATATGCAAATTCTTAATTTTAATATATTAGTATATTAACTTATTGCTTTTTCGTTTATCAATCTTGACTCGCAAGACAATGCAGATTTATTAAGTTGAAAAATTGGTTCTTCTCTCTCAAAGGCACTATATATACAATATATATACAATATATATATTTTATAACGGATTAATTTTCCCATAGATGATTATATCGCAATGATAGTTGCGATGTAAATGCTGCTTTATGGAAGAACATATAGCGACAATCGAACCGACTTCTCTGTCTTATGCGCTACATATCACGTGGCATAACTCTAAGGTCAGGGTTGTTGTATCAACTTGTCGATAATTGTGCAAGGATGACCACACGCGGTTATATACAGTGACTTGTAAAAACTCGGGCAAACTCGCGTATATAGACAGCGATTTTCTTGTCAAACGTTTATTTTTGGCTCACTACCCGACTAACATTTTCCACTATTTTTTTCATACTAATAATTGCCCATCGTAATTAACGGTATCGATTCTTATCCCTTTCCCCAACGTGTCTGTGACATGGTATTTTATTAATTTTCAAAAAATAATGATTGTTACGATAGCACTTTTCATTGTTCTACTGTTCTTTTAAAAATAACAAAATATTCTGCATTTTCAGTATCAAAAAATCAAAAATAAAGAAATGCCATGCTGTAACTTCACGTTAATTATCGGATCGATACGTTTTCGTGGAGTTCGAATATTCTAACCTGTATAAAAATTATTAATTGTTGGAATTTTGTCCTGAAATATCATATAATAATCAATCTAGCTTTAAAAAAAACGGGAACTTGACAGATGCGGTAATTTTCGATGGCATCTGGTACTTTAGAGGAAGTTATGTCGTTCTGAAACGTGAAATTAGCATTTCTTTATTTTTGATTTTTTGATATTAAAAATGCAGAACATTTTGTTATTTTTAAAAGAACAGTAGACTAATAGAAAGTGCTACCGAAACAATTATTATTTTTTGAAAATTATTAAAAAGTTGTGCTAATTTCACAGACACTTCTCTATAGTATACTCTATACTACTCACTTCTCTATACTACTCAATAAATAACTTTTATATATTATCCCTCTCTTGCACTATACAACATGATAATTAATAATCGTTTATTTTAAATATTTATAAAAAAGAAATAAAAATATTAATCTCTTTCTCTTTGTATAAAAATTAAATAATGCTATTAATAAAAATCAAATTATATTAATATTATAAATTGCGCGCACGCGCACGAGAATGTATTTAAAATACATCATAATTTTTATGTCTTGCATTAATAAAAAAAAACCTCTTGCAAAATATAAATATCACGTATTTTATTTCATATAAAATCTACACGTATTATGAACGTAATACGTGTTGTGTATTACTGCAAGATATACAAAATAACAAATTCACTTTCTTTCATTTTGCACTTTATATTCGAAGAAAACTTTTATGAAATATTTATCAAAGCTGCATTTTCACGTTTTGTCTGTAACGAGTATTAAAACATTTTCATACTAATTTCAGTTCTAATTGAAGTCTTCATATAAAACATGCGATATTTATATTTGTTTTTAAAAAAGTCGTATGAGGAATATATGAAGGAATTTACTAAAAAAAATCTCAGTTTCTTTATTTCCTTGATTCTGCTGATTTGATTTCATTATGTCACGCTTAGGCCGCAATACGTGGGAAAAAAATAATCACATTATCGAAAATAACATACCGTTTCTGGAATGTGGCAAGTATTTTGTAGCTAACTAAAATACAAAGTCAAGGGCTGATCGAAAGCTTCGCATGAATATTATTAATACAATTTGCATATTAATTTTAACGTAATATAAAATCTCATATCACAAAAGAAGAATTCTTAAAATAGTGAAATACGAGATTTAAAAAAAAAAATTGTAAAAAATAGAAATACCAATAATAAACTTCTTAAATATGTGACAAAAATTCAAATAAAGATGTATATATTCAGGAAATCATAACACATCTTAGTTTTATTTCCTCCTGACAATCACACGCTGGCTCGCGATCAACTCTTAATCGTAAAATCTCGATTGCATGACGAATGAATGACGTCGACACGGATCTCAACATAGAAAAATAAACGAATAAAGGATGTGCGACCATATTTCCCCGTAAATCGATCATAACAGGAAAACTATACCAGACTGGCGTGCGTCACACAAATTGGGAAATAATCGGAAATCTATTCGATGTCAAAAGATATCCGTATGATATCCGATTAATCAATAACATCGCAAAGAAATTTCTCACAATAAGATAATAATAATAATCCATACGGTTAACTTGAAGAAATAATAAAAATGAATTTTATAGAATTTTAATTAATAACAACTGCTTTCATTCTAGCAATCTGTTAATATTTTATATTAAAAAAATATCAAAACGATATTGTTGTCGAGACTATTAGTAGAATTGGCAAAAAATTTTTAATTTGTTCTATAGAATAAGACAATAATCATCAGATAATAAAAAGAAGAAAAGTTCTTCCAATTAGATGATATTGTAATTTTAAACTTACAGATTGCCATTTTTCTGCAAAAAAAGATTATGAATTATGAGAGAAATTAAAGTCGTATGAAAGTGAAACATTGAAATTGAAATTTTGTTTAATTTTTAACGCAAGCCAGTCTTCGACGATTCAATGAAACGACTTGCGCTAATGGATGATTATTTATATATACATCTCGCACCGGGCGAGCTCCTACATTGTTATCGGTTGCGTTATCGCTGTCGATCGATAATTAATCGTAATAATTCGAACGCTTTTTCGTTATTATCGAGTTCTCTTACCAACAAGGAAAGAGTTCGTTCATCTTACAGCTAGTTTTGGGCAGAAAATCTCACACATATTGATCAACCTTTTGCCACCTCTGGAAGATTTTAATCTTGAAACTTCGTTCCTTTATTTATGACAAATATCGCCACGTTAGTCAGGAAAAGTTTCGGAATTTTATATACAATTTTCCGCCACTTTCGGAATAAGCTAAATATCTCAGCAATAATTACGTCGTTGCTGAGATATCGTTCATGGATCGCCAATTCACGACTTTCAGCTTTAATAGCGATTACTAGCGTCACGTAGATTGTAGATCGAAATGCGAAACTAAAATCCCTATTTTAGAATTTAAATATAAATTGTCCACACCAAAGAAATTATTAAAATGTAATGATTACATTAATTGTTACCTCAAAGATCATAAGATTGGTTGTTATATGATTTATCTCAGAATTAAAAACGTATCATGATCAAATGAATATATTTTTTATATTAAAATCAATGAGAATACAATCGCAATAAGTATGCAAATTTTCTAAATAATTATCGAAATTTTTATAAATTTTTATTTGATTAAAATTGAAATTGAAGATTCTAAGATCATTTTGCGCATAATTCACGAATTGTGAGCAAAGTGATGCTTTTATTCACATTTTTATTCAAGTTTTAATTAATAATTAAATATAATCAATTTACAAAATAAAGGATGCTTCACGTTTCGATCAAACTAAAATACGTTATGCCACCATGTTCACAAAAATAAGAATTATGATTTTTATAAATAATAAAATATGAGCTAGATTTGTCACAGCATATCAATTGGCTGCCCGTTCGTGAATCGACCACACCGGATCGAGTTTGCGGTTGAACTTTCGGTGCGGCGTACTCGCGTTAGGCGGAGTTCGGTAGATTTTAATGGAACAAGAATTATATAGATCGAGTTACGGGTTATTAATACAAGCGATTATCAGACGAGAGTGGGGACGGGCGCGAGCTCGGGGCAGGGACTCGATGCGGTAATATATGTCAAGTTAATCTAAAAATGGAAGACATAGGACACGAGGCTGCGAAGAGACATACTCCGCGAGAGATGGGGGTTGACAATTTCTCTGGAAGACGGATCGATTCTATATCAGATCTGGATCCTCCTAGGATCTAAGCACAACGATATGCAACCGTATCTTGTTCGTATTTTGTTCTTTTTTACTTCATTTTTTGCGATTAAGTGTATTCAAATTAAGTGTATTCAATAATTATTAATTAATTGTACTTTATTATAATTATTAATAATTATTAATCATTAATCATAAAAAATATAATTTAAAAAGATTAATTTAATGAATATAAAATTTGTGTCTACTGTTACCTAAAAAAAGACAAATTAAATATAATATGTAAAAAATACAAAATTAATATATGTATAACAGTTATAACTATCAAATATAATCGTAATCAAATATAAATTCAATAAAATGTCAATTAAAATTAAATAAGACGTAATAATTATTGAATCCTTTTATTGAAATCATAAAGTAAAGATTGTGCGTGTCTCCCAGATTGAGTAAGAGAAAAAGAACGATTTTGCTCTTAAAGTCTACATCAGTGGAAGATAAAGAGGCCTATGGATCGAGATTCTTTGTGGATCTATAATGTAAGAGAAAAAGAAGTGTGCTCCTAATTGAAGTCCCATGAAATTTAGAAGATTTTAACAGAAGATAATATTTTAAACAAAAAATAATATTCTTCAAGACAAAACAAAGACAAATGATACTAACAAGCTTTGTAAGCTTAAAGCGGAACACATCCTGCATATTTTTTAAGCAATGTTGCTAATTTTTAAATACAATAATAATCATCCGTTTTAAGAGAGATGTAAATAAATTTTAAAAAGTTTAAAAATTAAATAGATAAAATTAAATAATTTTAAACAATAAGAATAAATAATTCTAGATCAAATAATTCTTGAACTTAAATATCAAGAAATTATAATTAACCTAATTGTTCTCATTTAAAATTGCCGTCGATATTCTACAAGTGTAAAATATAATATAAGATATAATATGAGAATTTGAAACCTATTCGTAAATTAAGGCATTCATAAATTACGAATTAACCAAAGATTAGTAGAATCAGAAGGAAAAGATAAAACGGCATTAAATAAAATCATGAAAAATAAAAGCCAAGACATCAGAAGCATTTGTTAATGGGATTTCGACAATGTTTCGTCCTCAATTTGTCGGTCGGTTGGGCTATTCATCACTTCTCATTTTCATTAATACCGGCCTGGATTACATGAAGATCGATTTGTATGTAGATTTCTATCGAGCTATCGACCATCACTATGCGCTGAACAATACGATTTTATTTCTGAAATTTGTCTCAGCTTTTCATCTTTGATATCACAGATTTATACTAGAAATGGACTGCTTACTTTGAGCTAAGAAAATGACGATGTACGTGTGTTGTATGTAACGCATGTATCAGGATTGGGTAGTAGTAATTAGTTAATAAGTTACAACATTGATAACATCTAATTTAATTTAATTAATTTTAAAAGAATTAATTTACTTTAAAATTTTAATGTATCAAATTTTAATGTATCAACTTTTTTTAAGTTAAAGTACTCTTTATTTTTTTAAAAATGCTAATTTTATTTTTTTGTAAAATATTAAACATTAGAGAATTAGTTTAAAAAAAGCTCAATGATTATTTGATGGGCGCGACGGTCGTAGTGCCCAAAAATGAATGTGAATTAAATTTGCATTTAAAGAACATTATCAATGTGCAATGCTATCCTTGTTTTACGCCTAATGAGTGATAAAGAAAGAATAAGAACTTTTTATTTACATATAATTTTCAAAGAACGTGCAAGCATAAACAACACAAAGAAAAGGATTATATAGGACATACAACATTACTTACATTCTTAATAATTACATTTTGTTTTTCTATTATAATATAAATATAAAGATACTTATATAAAAATACTAACAATCAGTTTTTTATTATACCAAAAATGTCTTTGTTATTTATAATTTACCCATATAAAATATCTTATATAATTTATCTGATTATCTGTACTGTAATTGTTTTATTATTTAAAATAATCTAATTTTAAGAAAAAGTTGAATATTCTGATTTAATAGAAGTAATGTTTTTCAGACTTAATTATTTATTTAACTTGGATAAATTCAATCTTATCGTAACTTGAATTGTACTTCAATTGTATTAGTTTTTTGTTCGTTCCACTTTAAACTTAACAAAATTAATTTTATAAAAATTAATTTCATTCGTCAACTTTAACTTAATTTAGCTTTAAAAAATATATTAACAACCCTGGTATATATGTAAATATTTTGTGCATGTGTGTGCAAAATGAATGGAATGGATATTTTTTTTAATCAATCGGAAATCCAGCCATTTATAGCATTTAGTCGAAATTAGCGATCTAGTACTAGTATAAGCATCTGTGTTCGATATGAAAAAAGTGAAAGTCTCTTCAATCAATTGCTCAAAAATTGAAAAATATTCATTCGAAATCCCATTTATATGCCACATAAACATCGAAAGATATTTTAATAGTTTAATAATAAAATATTCAATACATTCCCACCACTCTCAATGATATAAGTATCAATCATTGATATAATGTATCATTGAAAATATGAGAATTAATCACATTTCATTTATAAATATTACTGATATGTAATTATTGTCACATAATCTTGCTATAGCTATCAAACAGGGAGAAAAGTAAAGAAACTTTAACTTTAAAGTAATCGCATAATGACTTTCCGCAATCCTTAAAAAAATATTACAAAGGAACGCATGCAACTGTAAGATTCTTGTAAAGTATAAAAATGATCTAGCAAGACGACTTTATTTTCTTTGCGCGGTATTCCGTAACTATCACTCAGAGTGATGAAATGAAAACAGATGATGTAGTGTAGAAAAAAGTCAAGGAAATTACAAAAGAAAACAGTCCGTTTTATTCCATCTCACAAGATATTCGAAACGATCAAGTCTTAAACGAGCAAAGCTCGACGAGAATAAAAACAAAAATATACTCAAGAAAATTAAAAATTGCAATCGAAAAACATAATTGTACTTTCAATGTAACAAATCCAATCGAGATAATTTCCTTGGAGGTATAAATTTCTCTATATTTAAATCATATTTAGTATGATAAATCAAAAGAAATAAATATTTATGAAATAAATATTTTTTAGATAATATAAATTAAATCATTTTTAGTACATGATATTATAAATTATTCCCAAATGATATAAAGCGTTAAATCAATCATGCGAAAGAATACATTAATGTTAAATTAATATTAAAATTATCAAAATATGATAAAATTACTGATGATTTAATTTATTTTTTATTTCTAAATAATATTATGGAGCCCGCGTGACTGTAAATAATATATTAAGAAATGACCGAACAATTACGAGGAGAGCAAATAGTTTAGTGCATTATTCTTATAATTATGACATCGATTTAGAATTTGGTAAGGAAATAGCAATTACTATGAGTAATGTCTTTTTAGATATTGGGAGGCTCAGTTATCTACGTTAAAATATTAAAGTCACGATTAATGTGTGGGACAAGATTCTACAGTCAACGCGTATCTAAGCAATCATATAAATTAATCAATAGTAGCGGAACAGAACGCTCACATGTTTAACACCTCATTGGTCTGCCAATCTGGACATTATCAGCGATAAATCTCCGGAAATTAAGTAAGCGAAACATCGGCGATTCTATTAATTGCAGCGTTCCTATAGCGATTAAAATGGCGATAAAATTATCGAGATTAGCACCTAATTCCTAAGAGTACCAGTTCAAAATTCGTACGGCGACAGTGCTGGAAAGAGGCAACACAAATCAAACTTATAAATCTTCGACAATTGGAGTTTATCTCTAGAATTAACTTTCTGGACTTCAATTTATGATCTATAAGAGCAAATAAGATGAATTCGATTATATCCGATAATTAACCTTCAACTTCCCTTATCTATATCATTTTTACATCTTTCTTTTTGGAGTTTCATCATTTAAGATAAATTTTGTTTTTCATTATCATATCGTGTAATATATTATAAAAATAATATACAAAATTCTCATAATTAATGTTATTCGAATAAAAGATTAGCGTTCTTAAAAATATTTATACATTATACTCTTTAAAATAAATTATATTATATGATACATAAATTAATCTTCAAAATAAGTTAATTATATAAAAAAATATATTCATCCAAATATGTGCATAATTTTTGGTAATCATCATTTTACAAGAAGA
Organism: Acromyrmex echinatior; assembly: GCF_000204515.1. The sequence goes on from NW_011627791.1 coordinate 248,627, forward strand.
TATAATAGGGTAAAATTCTTTAACAATTTCTTATTTAAAAAAAATAAAATATGAATGCAAATCTTGATTTGGCAAAAGATGACATTAATAAAATTCTAAATAAAAATATAAACCATGATTTTTTCATTTAACAGCCGTCGTGGACTACTCGCAAGTTAATTATAACTCAACTCACGTAAATAATTAACCTTGCCTATTATTCTTGCCTTCAACGATATATTATTTTGTCCTTATCTTTATCTTGAAGAGAATTGAAAGATTTGACCTGAATGAGATAACTCCAACAGTTTCATATTAATTCCTTTAGATCTACGATTTAATCTCCAGGAAAGTTAAGCGCGCTGAAGAATAAATGTTACAGGAAAGAACAATTAATTAATATTCTCATCAGAAGAGAAATTGTACTTTGTACCAATGACAACAGAAATGAAGATAAAGTAAGTTTAGTACTCTACAAAAAAAGATAGAGTATAATATGTAGCGCTGTCTTGTCCTCCATACGCGATACGCATTGCAGTTAATCTTTGTCACCAGAAACCTTAGATAATTGTAAATTTTGACTTAAGAGCGACTAAAGCAACCCTGAGGGATCAAGAATTAGGAGAGACAACTGGCTGCCGGCCGTTAAACTGTTCATTCAGTTGGAAACAGCTGCTTTCCATTAGTGGCGACGATTAAAAGCATCGCATCCGAATTAAACGCTCCTTGAGAAGACGTTCATTTAATTAAGATTCCTTATTCGCGATGTGACTGCAATCCTAGTCAACTTTGTGCGAGTTGCATTCTTGTATCAACTTAATTCTCTCTGGCGTGAGAAGGTCGATTCGTTTTGCCACTAGTTAAAGAGCTTAGAAATAATACTTTCGTAGCGCGTGAAGCGATTAATTTCAACAAGATTGAAGTATACATTACGGATACTAAATTCGCAATATTATTTGTTGTTCCCATCAAGAAATATGTTAGATTATCGACTTTTGAAAACTCGACAAAAATAGCCAGCATCGCCGAAGAACAAGAATCCCAATCGACAATCTAGAATTTGATGAGGTCGACCGGGTTGCACTGCGATGCGGTTTCATAACTGGCAATCGATTCCGAATGTGGATTCTCTCGCCAAATAATTAAGATCGCGTCGGCAGTCCTTACCCCGGCTCACACTCTCGTCTCGTTGTATGGGCTGGACGAGCTCGCGCCCTGGCGACGCTGCCGATCGGTGTCGCCAGGCACGTTGAACACGACGTTCGGCACGGTCGCCGGGTCGACCGGGGCTGGCTGATAATGCGACCGACCGGGTTGCGATTGGTGAGAATGGGAGGAGGACGAGGGCGCGGTCTCGTTTATGGAGGTATTCGAAGTGAGTATACGTCGACCGCGTACCTGGTAACGTTGGGGATAGCAGCGCCCGCAGCAAGACTGCAGCAGGCCGCCCCTGGAGGCAGTGCTGTGCGCGGGGGAGGTCAGGGGCGATGGCGAGCCCGGTCTCTTCGGAGCGCCGTTGTACGGCACCTCCATCTCCACAAATTCGCGGTCCTGGAAAAACAATAACAGACGGGGCTTTTAAGCGAGAAAGTTTCATCTGTTTGAGAGTATTGGAGATGTGAAACGCTGAAGAGAAGAGCCATGCTGTATAGGATCAATGACGTTAATGACGTTAATGGTATTCATTGAGCTGTGAAAGGTTCAGATAACAAATGTAAACTAGATGGAATAATAATAATAAAAAGACTGATTATAAATTAAAGTTAAAAGACGAAATAGATATACGATAAATTAAAAAAAAATAGAAAAAAGGGAAAAGAGAAAACAAAGAATGAAAAAAGATAAATTAAATATATATTTGTGTGTGTATGTGTAAGGATTAAAAAGAAGAATACTAAAGTTTTTGATGTAGATGCTAAAAAATCTATATGCCGTTGACAATGAATAAAGCAACCAAGAATAACGAAAAGACTAATTGGATAGAAGGTAATAAGAAAAACTATGACGTGTAGAATCCTTCTGGTTCCATTCATCTTACAAGAAAAAAAAGACAAGGCAAAGCTGAAGATACTATCAATTCTCAAATGGGACATATTAATTAGGACATATTACTGTCGTATTACTAGGAAGCTTTACTTCGCCATGCAAGATGAGACATGAAAAATACTTCCGTTAAAATATTTATTGCTGAAAAAATGATGAAAAAGCAATATTATTTTGTCAATATCATATTTATCTACAATGGAAGAAATCAGTATGTTCTCGAATATGTTATAACGAAAACAACATATCTATACGTTTCTACCATGATTCTATGATTCTATGATTTTAACTAACTGTATTAGAACTATTATATAATTAATTATAAATTATTTTATCTTTGAAAATTGCTTATCGTAAAAGCAAAATGATGAATCGCCTAATTGCATGTAAAGCACTGCATTGCATCACGAATATATTAGCAGGCTTTCAGCATAATCACATTTCACATTTTCCTGACGATGTAATAAAAATTCCCTTTAATATAAAACTTCGCTGACGTATTTTTCATTAAATTTTAATTTTTAACAAATAATAATTTCTCGCTACAATTAACTAATTAATTAATTAATCCACAATGCCACGCCGAGACAGGACGCAGCATTTCTCAACGCGTTGTCGTCACTGACCCAAGTTTGGTCGACCATGTATTGCTTAATCTATGTACGAAGTTGCTGGTTAATCCAAATTAAACTGAAACGAGGAAGCAGTGCTGCCCTTCTGCTGTTACTCTGTTGAACTATTTCACACTTGTATTTCATCCGCGGTTCTATGAACTTCCGCTTGAATTACGTTGTGTACATATATTTTACATTAATTTGAGGTGGCATTAATTACAATGGCTAATGTTCTAATTACTGCTCATATATTATCACATGAATAAGCTTAACTCAAATGTTGAAAGAAATAATAATACCTATTATTACCTCAACGTTTACCTATTAAGTAAATTGATTTATCATAATAATTAGTCTTCTATGAAAATCTCCCTAGCTAATCATTCACGAAAAGTTCAATATTTTCAACGTGCTGCATATTCAAAATATATATTCACAAAATTTTCAAATATTAATGAAACTTTCAGAGTATTATACAATATGAACATTTCTTGTATATATCACGAAAATCACTCGATCACTCGCAAGCAGTACGTCAACAGAGAACCGCGACAGAGATGCATTAACTCGTAAATATAAGAATCACTTAGAAAAGAATATGAAGAGCGCACCATTTCGCTTGTGAATTGAATTCCAAAGTAAAAGTAAAAAAATGTATTTTTGATAATTAAGTTTCATTTAAAAATTAATTTAATGTGTTTTCTAAATCTGGAATTTCTGGAAAAATTTTAATGTTACCAAATATATATGAAACATTCTCCAAATATATAATGATGTATGAATAGAATTTTTAACGATTATTTGAATGTTGCTCTTACATTCCATAAATATTTCAAGATATTCTGGGATATTCTTTGAATGTTATTTTGAGATATTTGGAACATTTTACAAATATTTCAGGAATATTTAGCGTTAGCTAGGCCATATAATTTATGTTAATCAAACATATTTCTATACTTTTTAATAGGATCTTTTTTATAATTTAATTTTTCGTATATTGTTTATCGAATGGTATTAAAACAATGCTACTTGGAAAAGTAATTCGCGCTTTTTGTAGAAAGAAAATGTGCATATAAAGATAACTTTTTATACGAAAAAAGAATATTCTGTTCTAAATTTCTGAAACCTTGTGTTTTAATATTTTTCGCTCTAATTCCTTTTTTCCCTTTTATTACTTCATTCTATATTTTTTTATTTTATATATTTATTTTACGCAATTTATTATTAATGTTTTATTATAAAATTTAAATTATTAAAAAAGTTTGGATATAGATACGAAAAAATATATGCGTAAATATGTACGTGAAATTTTGTAATTTGCATAAAAAACGATGTCTTGAAGAAATCCTGTGGGAATTCGGAAACGAGAGGTTATCGAGTGATCTCAATGTCGCTTGAATGAACGTCGCATTCTTGGATGCAAGAAAGGCTATTGCTCGTGAACAGAATGGAGCAGTGAGCCTTGATCTCTTTTGCGATAAATGCGCTCGAAGAACTCGACGAGGTTCGCGTGAACTGGCAAAAGCTTTTGCCATGGGATAGATGATGATCGCGGCCGCGTTAACTATTCCCTCACCGTTTGCATAATTAGTAGATTCTACGCTACTATATATACTGTGTAATCATTATAAGATCGTTTCGCTAGATTAGCAAAACGATCTTATAATAGCGTTGTGTGACAGGATACACTTATATATTTTATATATAAAATTTATGTACAAAACTGATGAGAGATAAAAAGCGTAATACCGATGCCCTGGTATATTAATATACATTGACAACACAAAAGAAGATAGAATATTAATTAAATGATCAAAAATTCTATATGTTTAGCAATAAATAGCGAACTGAATAATAAGCAAATTGTACAACATTAATATAATAAAAAAAAGAAAAAAATGCAGGCAACTTTTATGGGCTTATCATGTCGACATAAAGTGTTGTGTGCCACAGTTACAAAAAGAAAGTACACATCATAGATGCTTTATCAGCTTTTCAAAGAATTCCCTAAAGAGTCATGCATGACTTTCAAAGCTACAGATGGCTCGCATTTGAACGAACTCGATCTTGGAAAACTACAGGATTACTCGCAAGAGACTGTCCGTATTTCAACATAGACCTTTCAGAGATACGCGATTTGTCCTCGTAAAGCTTTCATCGTTTGAATCAACGTATTCTAATCCCTCGGAAGACTTCCGTAATTTATACAAGAAACAACGTGGGATTATCGATTTGTGCCGCAAAATTTACTCGAACAGTTTCACAATACGGATTATTCAAATTTAAACTATTTAAAAATGAGAGACATTAAAGGCCAACAGAATGAGCAACAATGAGATGTTATAGTATTAAAATGTTATACGTATATATAAATTATATTATATGTATATTATAAATTATAATAAAGCGAAATATTTTGACTTGATTAATTCTAAGTTTGCTTCAGCTAATACAAAAATATATATCAATGGCTAATGAATATGATATATCAATATTTAATAAGATCATGTTTAAATAGCTCGAAAAATATGTAAGGAAGAAAATAACAATTTTCCTTTCATTACATTCAGAGATTGTTTTATTTTTATATTTTTTATGCATTTTTCTTCATGGAAATCGAAAATTATCATAATGACATTACAGTTAAGAAAAAATTAATACATTGAAATAAAATTAATAAAACTCTTATTGAAACTCATATTGTTATAAAATCACTGTCATTTATGCTTCAATTATTTAAAAGCTAATTCAGAGTTGAGTCATCAACAACATACTCCCTTAAAGTTTAATATCATTATTATGATAATTTTCGGTTTCTCTATGAAAAAAAATATATAAAAAAATATAAAAATAAAACGATCATGAAAAAGTTATTCTTTCTCTGTTGTCCTCATTCTCAAAGCATGAATGGATTAAACAAATTTATAACATAATATGCTGGTAGTTTGAAACATCACGTCAGATTTGTAAAATAGAGTTCATTATTTATTTGTTGTTATTTTTCCGATATACGAGAATTAATTGAGTCCGATGTTTAAAATAGTGAGATCTATTGTATGCAGATTGTCATCAATTTTTAACCCATGGAAATTGGCTAAATATAATGATAAGTCAGAGATGGAAAAAGCTACAAGATACAATTCATATACGATATCTTTTCTACTCAACATCTTTCAATAAAAAGATCTAAACAACATATTTAAATTATTTAAACTATTTATATCTTTTTTTCGTAAAAATAATCCGAAATAAAATGTTCTATAAATTAATAAGAATTGATTTACAAAATAAAAATTAACAAAAACATATCAAAATTCTTTAACGTTAATCAAGAAAAGTAAATTATTTTCCCAAAAAGTTTAAAGAATTGAAAAACTATAAACAACAAAGGTAGACATTTTTGACATCCAACTTTCCTAAAAACGAATAATATTAATAAGTAAACATTTATAATTGCGATTTTCTCCAAAACGAAGTAAAAACGAGCATCTCTAAGGAACATTATTCTTGTTTATCGATTCCTTACACACTTCCGAAGTTTTGACATTTAAATTTAGGACACTCTGTAAATAATTAGCCTTAACTAGTATATGACAAGTACTTAATTTTATTTTGGAATCGAATGTTATGCATAAATTATAAAATAACTATACCAATAAATATATGTAAAATAAATTCTTCATTGCTATATAATTTCTGTAAACTCGAGAGATTCAAAATTTTAAATAGCTATTCTATTTCTCCCCATCCAATATATTTTGTAAGTTATTTATCCAAAGTCGGTCTGTATTCCATTGGCAAAGATCTTTCCTGCTATCTACATAAAGGCCAAATTAGACTAATCCTTATCGCGTCTCACCGCGTTTTCGGGGGATAACCAAGCATAGAGTAAAACGAAAAGCTTTCACAAGAACGAGATCTGTCCAATAAAAGACGTCATCTCTCCTGTTATTTTCTCAAGTGAGATGTTGAAGTACGCTCCTGCACATATCGCATTGTATGCGCGGATATCACGCGAAAGGGAGCGCCGTTAATGACGGTATCACAGAAAGATGGATGAATCGGATACGCCAATGTGATGTGCCGATCGATTCCTCGAAATTTTTACCAATCCCTGTTACTGATGGACAATTAACATGAAATATGAATCCCGAGATTCAAATTTTCGACATGCATACACCTTTCTGCGTGTCATTTTACTTTTAACTTTCATCCATTTTTCTATGTAATCTGATTTTAAAAATCCTCATTCAGTACTTCAGCCATGTTAAATTATAACGTCAAAAGCAAAAATCGTACAAATTCTTATTAGACAGTAAACGCATGAAATATAACACGTTGCATTTGCGTTAGTAAAATTAAATTGCGCGAAATATATCAAAGTTATTTTAGATATCATTTTAAAAATAATTGTATAATTTAATCTCTATACTTATTTCGCGTTCGAAATAACTTAAGTTCAGTACTGAATCATTTTTTAATTATAAAATGTGTTTACAAAGTTTTATTAAGGAATAAAATATATATATATATATATATATTAGGTGTTGGAATTAATTCGTAGCGTTTTACAAGTGATGGGAAGCGATATGAGGCACATGTTTTACAGTGTTATGAGACATGACTGTTACTTATTACATTGACAAATTCTCTTCATTGAATCAACTGACAATAATTTCATTAATATTAACACTAAAAAATAAAATCATAACACAATAAAAGCATATAATAGAGTTCGTGCAAATTACTTCTATTTTTTCTCACTTCTGCTGCATAAATCCTCACGTAATAAGTGGTAAAGAATACGCATCTCCGACACGATACTTAACCTATGATTGGCGTTCGTAAATCAGTAACCGCTGTATTGCCTCATAAATAACTCAACACAGCATCATGACCTGTCATACTTTGCGATTTTACAATCATAGCGGCAGTTTAACTATGCAATTCTTTGCTTCGTGAAAGAGCAGATCAGCACGTAACTCTCAACGTAGCAGATTGCTCGGAAAATTGCAGATTCTTGAATCTTCTCTACACTCGCATCAAATTGGTAATTGTAAAAGGATATTATTGCATAGACATATGACTCCAGAGTCAATTTTACGTGTTATTAATATAATTCCATGTAATTTCATGTAAATGAAATGCGCCGAATTTATCTAAAAATTATCTAATTTCTTCCAAACTAATCATTGAATCTTTTTCATTAGCTTTCTCCTTTTAAATTAAAATTTTTGCAATCTAATAAAACACAAACAGCTTAATTTATATTATTATATTCATTTATACCGGACTTAAATTTATCGCGCATTGCATACTTATGGCCGTGTATTTCTTTGTCGTACATGAGATTTAGCTGCTTTTAGAGTATTGGAGTGTCACTGAATACCGTAAGAGAAGATAACGATTGCTTTTATATCCGCTCACATAAAAAGTATCGTTCTCCGCAATGTTTCTTCAAAATGCGGATATAATACCGTAGATGACTGTACTTTCTTTAAAAAAGGTTATTTGCTTTAATGCATTTCTCGCACGTCTGTGCATAAAATCCCATTGGCCGTAAAATTTTGTAAAACAATATGATTGTTGTATCGTAACATGAATCGCCATAAATGCGTAAGAGGGACCATTGGGACCGGCATTTAGTATGGTACGTGGATATTGAATCAAATAACGGGTTTATTCTTGCATTACATTGGAAATATTTACGATTTTGTATATTACGCAAATGTATTGAATCGTAACTTCCGGTTTCGGTTCGTTGATAACGTAAAATATTGCATTACCTTGCCTCTATTTGTGCGACAGTTACGAAAAATTAATTAAAACATACAACAGTTATGTATAATTAGTGATTGAAATTTTTGATGGCATAACATACAAAAGTATTCAAATTTATATGTGTGTTTATATTCTCAAGTTTTCATTTTATTTTTTTATACTTGATATAAATATACTTAATATAAATGTCCAATGTAAATTATTATCACAAATAAATATGACAAATTCAATATTAATGATAATTGTTACATAAAAGCACATAAATATACGTAATAAATCGGTTGGTGTGTAAATTAAAATAATGACGAAGTAAAACATTTGTGACACGCGATGGTACAATTGGACATTAATCGACATAATATTTTACAGCATTCCGCGTCAAGGTACAGAATTGCAATCGAGAATAAATACACTACCAGAAGTACAGCGGCGGAATTGCGGGCATACATTGTCTAAATACCACGGTGACTGCGGAATCGACGGAATGACCGCTGCACATATGTCGATGTCGGTCGCAACCCGGTGTACTACATATCAGACATTGACCATTTGACGAACTAGACCAATTGTCGGATTCATCAAGATAATCAAAAGGGACACGTTCGGATATACCCCACACATTAACTATAGATTCTATTCTAACATTTCTCAACGAGAACACTGGGATTTTTGAAGAGTTAAACTCTGTGGAATTAAGATGGAATAAATAAATAGGAGGAAATAAATTCTACGTAACTTTGATGTTTTATAAAAAATAACAAATTTCAGAAATTCATCAAAACGCAATCAATAAATGAAACATAATAAAAAATGTTGATGAAATAATTTTATAATGAACATTATAAAATATAAAATATAAAATATATTTTATAAAATGCACTCATGCATTTATCTTCGCATTAAAATGTCATTCAAATTTATTTCTTTATCATTAAATAAGTTGTCCTCCATTTTTTTCAGCAAAATGTCAATTTCTGATCTTCTGGAGATCATTGCTGTATTTAAAATGTGTTCATTAGTATTACGCTAATATTAATGATATTTGCGCAACATATAAATGTTGAATGAATCGTTATACAATATTACGAATCTTAATTCAATATAGCAAACTCTTTAAGAGTATCGACTCAAAAAAATTCTGTTACGACTGTGACAGTCAAACATTTTATTTGTTCCATTTTACAAGTCCCACTCTCATAAACTACTCAACTATCCATCTTTTCCAAAGGAGTTGCTTCCAGCTGGCCGATATTAAATTCAAGAAGATCCATGTGCGTCACCATTTTCGGCGGTAATGCATACGTAACTGCGAACCTACCACATTATGTTTGTTTCCCTTTTCAGAGTTGCTTTCGAACAGACATTTGTTGGACGAGCGGTGTGTTATATCCTGCGGAATACGCGACAAAATTCTAAAGATTTAATGAGAACACGAGTGATTTTTTCAATCTAAACCGAAAATATTTTACCGCAGCAATCTTCCAAAACGTCAATTACTAATTGAACCGTATATCTTTTCAGTTGAAATAACATGTGACATTTTGCAAAATTTTACAAACTGTGAGAGAACCTCCAACCTCACTCTCTCTTTATCATTTTCTTCATAAACCAATTTATTTATAAATTTTATAAAATATTTAATAAATTTTAATTATATATTTTTAAAAATTGTACACACATTTTTTATAACATCTCTTTAAATTCCGATAGACACAATATTATTTTATAACAATTCTTCAAACATGTTGAATATTAATTGAACGGATTTTTATAATTATATTTCATAAAAATCCACAATTTATACTCAGTTATTATTTGCTAGAATTAATTCATCTAACAATATACACAGATACATTTCGCTTTATCCATTATTGCCTCTTTTGCAATCTCTCGAGTAAGAAATATTCTTTTTATCGATTTTATTCCACTCAGAATAATTAACGCACTTCCTCGCACAAATGTCAATATTAATTCCGTCCATTTACATGATATTCTCAAGAGCTCCTGTTATTTATTTAATTTTACCATCCAATTTCGATTAAACAGTTACGATTTTAGAGCGTACTCGTTTCAGCCTCAGATTATTATTATACGGTCCCCGAGCAGATTTTCCTACTCTCCAAGAACCTAAAGAACCAACGTGTTATCTAAAGAGAGAACCGTTTAATTATTAAAATTATCCAAATCATCTAATTATTAAAATTATATGATGATATATTAACTATGCTCAAAAAGAAAGCCAAAGAAGATTTTCCTTTTCTCCTTGATGTTTTCACAAAGTCATAAAAGTAAAAATAATCCATTCCCAGTATATATGTATACATTTCCGAATTTTTTTCAACTCCTTCAAATTTTGCAAAATGTGCTCCTTTTTAATTTGTCAAAATACTGCCCTTTGAACTTTTCTGACAGTGCTAATAGGTATCTTATATCTCATAATAATTTATAGAATTGTATCACTCAAAGTGAATAAATCGAGGAGTAAATTGATCGATACCTCTTGTCAAATACCTCTTCAACATCGTAACGAACTATAATTAGTCATAATAATGACGTTTTACATGCTACGTCTATGATCTGATTGTGCCTATAACCACGACCTGGAAGAAATCAATACGCCGACCCGAAGACGTCGACGATTGGCCGTACTCGACGAAGACGAAGCAAAACGTCTGCAAAGGTAAGACCAAGATGAAATAAAATGAGAATAATATGAATATGAAAAAAATTGAAGCAATCTTCAATGATATCTTAAGACCTATCAAGTTCAATCTAATCAATGATATTCCAAAAGTAACAAAACTAGAAACGATACTACTAAACGCAAGTCTACTTTTTTATTTTTATGTTAAATAACAAAATATGTTACTTTTGTAAATAGAAAAATCTTTCTTCTTGATTATTAGGTTTCATCTTTAGGTTTTATCTTTTATGTTTCATTAAAGTAATGACAATGTCAAAATGTCTTTCATTAATCATCTATATAATAGAATCAAATATATAAATTGAATAAAAATAACAATTTCATAGAATTCATAAGATTATATAAAAATATCCAGCGCGATCGCAAATAGACAACAAAGTGGAAATCATTGATTCATTTTCTTTGACATTCGCAAAGAAAATGAACAATTCGCAAATTGTTAGTTGAAATATTAACTGCACAATCATTTTATCGCTCCTACCGCAATACATTCTTTATGTACAACAATGCAAATTCGCATGAACACTACAAGGATTCCGTTGGAATATCCGAAGAAGAGATGTTACACTCTACCCCCGTTAGATTCCCGAAATATCTTCGTTTGTACGAACGCTAACGGCACGATGACGTAAAGCGGCGCATCTAGTATGCATTTCGAGAAAGCATGTAACTATGGCACACACATTTCTGTATGAATCTAGGTGAGAATATTCAATTCCGAGCGGGCATTTTTATATTTAGCTTAAAATCTATTAAAAATCTTTTTCTTCCCCTTGTCTGGCCTTCTCTTCTTTCATCGATAAAAAATATCTTATAAGAATAATTTCGAATTAATTATTTAGATATCTTGATGTCAATAAAAGGAATTTTTTCCCATGAATTTGTAAGTATACAATTTTATCAAATAACTTTAATGTTTCTTATGCCGTTTCTTTCCGCATAAATACATTACATATTATAGAAAATACATAACGTAAGAATAATGGTGTTTTAATCTTTGATAAGTTAATCTAAATTCAATTGAAATTAATTTTGACAAAAATTAAAGTATATATACTTTATCATTTGTATTACAATGTTTTATAGGCCTTCTACAATAAGCTATTAGTCATAAATCAGAAATCAGAAATTAAAAATTGACGATTGTGATTGGTCAATTTTTAGTGACTTCTGATTTATAACTAATATAGCTTATTGTAGAAGGCCTATCACTCTTCAACTTTAAATATTCTCGCAATTAAAGTCTATTTTTCATTAAAATAAAAGCTATCTTCTAAATTACATAATATGTAATTATACAACACCTCTGAAGTTTACATCGCCGATATTCTATAAGTTTGAAAATAAAATAAAATAAATTTTAGAATTAGAGTTAAGTCTCAATTTAAATCAGAGCTGCAATATATTGTATTAACATTATCGACATTATGTCAATGCTGTCAAGTTTTGTATTTTTATTAAAATATATTTTCTAAATATATTTTCTATCGTATTCAATAAGAAAATATGTAATATTGTTAAAGGATAACGTCAAATTCTTTTTTATTTTGAATTTTAAGAAGAGTTCTCTGAAAGAAGAGTGCTCTGAAATTCATAAGTAACATTGTACGTTTTTCAAGTTTCAATAAGAGAGCTGCAATTAAAAACAACTCTAAGAAATTCTTCTTATTTTAAGTTAAAACTCACTAAATACTGCCGATAAATTTTAGAAATATAAATAAATAATAAATTACTATACATTACGCTTCTTTCATATACAAAATACATTTTGATATAATATAGTATTAATATTATACATGGAAAGAACGATTTTGTTGAATTATTTAACAATTTAACTATACAAATGAAAAAATTTCGCTAGAAAAATAAAAATCAAAATAATTATTTAGGTTTAAGCATAATGTACAATGCTGTAAAAAATAATTTTATCATTCTAACAACGGTAACTTTTATAATTATTTGATGGTTTACAAATTTATTTTCAGGTCTGTGTCTAGCTTAATTTTATATACTTCAGCAAACTTTCCATGTAATACAATATAATATTATATATATAATATTATACAACCGTCAATTTACATCATAAAAATTTACATAATAAAGATGCAAGCCTGATTTATCATTCTTTGGAAACAAATATTGGAAACAAATATTCAGTTTACACATGCCGTACTCCATGTCCAATTCTGAAATTCCTGCTTGAGTTTCACATGATGCTCGGTCAGCGGTTTCAACCACATCGTTCTGTGATCACCTTCGTTTTCCCGAGAAAACATCACCGAGTCGAATATCGTGCGAGCATTGTACTCTCGGGAGAAATTCAACACGATTTGCGCGAAACCCGGGGCTGGAGGTCAAAGATTCGTCAGCTTCATGAACAATGTGAACAGCGAATCGAACATTGGAAACTCGATCTTGAAGCACCGCGATCGAAACATTATCGTTTATAACAGAATGCAACATTATCAGGCAACATTATCATCGTAACATTAGAAATGTCAAAATATTAATGATGAAATTAACTGTACGTACATAACAACGGTTTATCTGTCAAAATTAGGTGCAGATGTAAACGTTCTAGCATATGTTCAGCTAAATATTTGTAATTGCTCTCAAATGTCGATTTGAATTCTTGAATCAATTTGAAAATTATGAGAGTTCAATCAAGTTATTTGACTAATCATATCATAGAGAGAGAGAGAGAGAGAGAGAGAGAGAGAAGAAATATTAATTGTTTGCTTATATAGATACAGTTATAATCTTTCTCTGATAAAAATCGAATACAATTTTATTTATTTAAATGTATTTAAAAAATGCGAGACGCAAAATTCCAATTTTTTGAAAATCATCCTACTAATATTGTAGAGTAATAAAAGTATGTTCTTATAATGTTTTTTCCTTTTTTTACTTTATATTTCCGTTTTTTTTTTGCAAGCAACTAAATTTAGTATCACAATTTTTGAGCTATATAATTGTTGTAGCAAATAAGCAATATATTATACATATATTTTAAAAGAACTGAATAAAAAAACAAAATTAATTGATTGATTTAATCATTTATATATTACATCAAAAATTATGAAGAATAAATCAGAAGATGCAGTATTATATGAATAATTTAAGCAAATAAAGTTTTTACTGCATTGGCAATTCTAAAGTTCTGTCAAAGCATCACGTGTAAATTTTCACTATTAAAATAATTAACCAGTAGTTAATTATGTAACGTAGTAAGAGACTGAAAGATCACTCCAAATTCAGATTAAGTTACTAATTGTGCAAAATGTAAATTCACTAATAATGCTGCACAGGTGAATATTATCGCACGTAACCGAGTTTGTTTCTCTATCTAATCTACAAAATGCCTTACAAAGAGAATTCCCAAAGGAATTAAATTAACAAAAGCAATACAAGGCAAGTGTGTGTTGCTTACCACCTGCATAGTACTTAGCTTATACACAGTAAATATACAAGATAGAATTACCTTACTGACATGTTAGGTTATAAAAGATGAACAATTAAACATTGTATATACTGCTAGTATACTACTGCGTTTCTTTCTTTTTGTTAGTTCTGCTTTCTTAATTATTTTACAAAAGTATTTAAAACTTTAAAGAAAAAATAAAAATAAAAGACAATATACTCGAAAATTGTATGTGTTTAAAGTGAATGTTAAATATAATTCTCACACAATGTTAATATTGGTATAAACACCATCATGGATTTAACATCATGGATTTTATAAATCTACGTTGATGTTTACATCAATACTAACACAGTAAGAATTATGTAATTCATACCCATATTTTTTAAAGGAATAAATCGAAAATTTAATAATAATCTTCATTCGTTGTCATTGATATTTTCTTACAATAGAAACATAATTGCCGTTTTCAAGATTCATAAATGTAAAGTAATGTAAAAATCTAAAATATATGTAACTGGAATAAAAATAAAAATTGACAGAAACCGCAGTAAATAATATCTTGGAATAAAAGTAGAATTGGATAGAAAGAATTTGTGGTAGTCTAAGAGTTGCCTGGTGATCTAATATATCTTTGTATCTCTTGGAAAGTTTTAATACTTTTTCGTTCTGCAGGATTGTCTTTAGTTCTGCATCGTCCTCTTGAGATTTGGCTAGCTCTTCGAAAATTTATTACATGGATTTTTTTTAGTTCGAGAGAATACCTGCTACAATAGTATCCTGTCCGAATATATGTCAAATGTCAATTATGAACTGATCGATATACTCTAAATAGCGAATCTGTCGAAAAGAACTAAGAAATTGATTTTGATTGAAAGTGTATATGGATTTTTATGATTCGTATCGATATATAAATTGTCCTTCTATCTTTATTGTACCTTTACTGTTTAACTGCTGAGTAAATCGCCAATAGTTCTCGATCGTATATCTATATTTAGTCTAAGCTCGGCTAAGCTTCTTTTTTCAGAAATACGAGCTGTAACTATCCCTTTTGTGACCGTTGTTGCACTATTATTTCTACGGTGGTCTCTGAAGCATCAATTGTATGGGTGAATTCTGCTTCTGAATCTGGGTGCCAGTAAAATAGCTCTGAAAGATTTTTTACAATTGCTGAAATTACTGAAATACTTGCTCCAATTTTGATGTCTACACTGACATCTTCGCTTTCGTTTTTCAACCTCCCAGTGCGTCGTTTAGCTTTACTTAGTCTACCAGCACTCCTGGGATGAAACGTTCATATAAGTTGAATGTCTCCAGGAATTGTTATTTAATGATGCTTTATCTTGAAACATCGTGTAACGATTCTTTTTAGAAATTATACGCTTCTTACTAAGACGAAACGAGAGAAATTTTAATCGAGAAATTTTGTTCATTTAGTTTAAAATCAGATAATTTAATATGTATTTAATATGTATTTAATATTATGCAGAGTTTATAATTTCACTGTTGTTAATATTAACACTACATGATACTAACATGATACAGATTTAATATCACAGGTTTTAAATCTATACCATGATGTTGATATAAATATCAAGAGTTTTAAATCGACACCATGTTAGGATTAATATTAATACTGACACAGTGAGAATTATTTAGACAGCTCATAAGGTTAAATCCTAGAGTTGGAAAATAACGCGTTATTTGTAACGCCGTTACCTTTCTTGTTATTTTTTTTCGGTAACGATCGTTACTTTTTTTCTATCTATAACAGTAACGATAACATAGTTACATTTTTACAGTAACGATTCAGTCATTACTTTTATCGTTACTTCAATTTTTATTAGATGATTTAGATTGGATATTTCAGCTTGCACTAAAAGATGTTTCACTGCTATACTTCTACAGTTACCCAAGTTGTGCTCGTATTATAACAAATGAGCGAAGTACTCAAATTTTTTGATTTGTGATACATCTTTTCATGATACATTTTTTATTCAATGTTGTAAATATATTATTTACGCACTAAAAAAAAACAACCGCAGAGGTATAGATAATTTATTTATATTTGTACTATTATTTAAATATCAATTTATTCTCCGTTTTAAAATTATCAATTTTTAAAAATTATCAATTTATCAATTTCTAAGTATCATTTTATGCTAATAAACTGTCCTATGAATTATAACGTTTATTATCCTTATAAATATCCTTATAAATATCCCTATGTCACATATTTCCTCTCTTTTTCTCTTTTTAGCATAATAAACTCCCTTCTGTATACCTATAACTAGCTGTCATTACATACGTTGTATAAATCATGAGGCGTACCTATTTATAATCTTTTCGATGTACACATCTCGCACACGCGTGCATGTCGCAGTTTTAAATGTTTTAATTGTATAAATCTATATGCATCTCTGCGCAGAACATCCACATATGTATATATATAACAAGCAAAATGTATCGGAAAAATGGCACCTTTTTCTGCAGCTACAAATCCTTTTACGCGGAATCGAATTTCTCTGGAAAATTTATTTGAGGTTTATATTAATCCTCTTACACAGCTTCTATTTTCTTTTTAACTAACGTTTTCTGTAATTCGACAAATTTTTATTTTATTATAAATGATAACGAAATCAGGTAAAAAAAAAGTAGCAATATAATATATTCTTAATCCATAAAATTAGATTTTAATTATTCATGAATTGCGTTCATTAAATCTTAATTTTTATGTATTTCAACGGAGATTGCATAGATTATATAAACCGTTATTCTGCATTTAATAAAGAAGAATTACTCGAAATCAGTCATCGCATATGTTTATAATATATTCCGACTATCAAATCTAACGTTATACTTTAATGCTATTTTTAATTTAAAAATTATATGTTAAGATCATTTTCATATTTTACTACATTATCACTTTTGTATAACTTTACTGTAACTTTTGTACAAAAACAAAAAATCCAAAAAAATCAGAGCGAATGAGAGCATGGTAGTTAATACGCAATTAAATCTTTATTCCAGAAAATAGAATCTTTATTCCAAAAAATAGTACGTTTCAAGTTACTTTGGAATCATCCTCAGCAATACAATTTCAAAATATTAATTCCTTTATGTCCAAGAAAAAATCACCATCAGATTAACAGATTTGATATTGTAATCCCAAGACAGAAGAAATTCGTTTCGACAATGGATCAAAACCAATTAAAATTTATTATCACTAAAAAGTATCAACAGTGATAATAAATTTAGTGATAATAAATTTTAATTGGTTTTGATCCATTGTCGAAACGAATTTCTTCTGTCTTGGGATTACAATATCAAATCTGTTAATTTGATGGTGATTTTTTTCTTGGACAAAAAGGGATTGATATTTTGAAATTGTATTTCTGAGGATGATTCCAAAGTGAACTGAAACGTACTATTTTTTTGAATAAAGATTCTATTTTCTGGAATAAAGATTTAAGATTGCGTATTAACTATCACGCTGATTTTTATTCGCCCTGATTTTTTTTGATTTTTTGTTGTTGAATTTGAGAGAGTCCGTAAGAAGATTACATTATTACTATTTGCATAAAAAGTAAGAAATTTTTTATGTCCCACATGTACGATTCCACAACAGCACATTTCTGTAGCAGCAATAGCTCCGACGAAGCTAAACGAGGGTTGGTCGCATGTATTCGGGCTCGATAAAGACTACACATCGCGGCAACCCTCGCTTGCGCAATCAACCTCTCACCGGGCTAAAATTAAACGAGCAGACGGAGCGTCCGGGAGATGGAGGGAGTGACTAGGGTTTATTCAAATTACTCCGGTACTCGGCAATACTCGCGAAACGGACTGCCGGATTTTCGAGGCGGAGTACCTATTGAATTCTCGACGCGAGAACGGAAGTGTCGACGATGCATTCACGACGATGCAGTTGCTTTGTCGCTTCGCGTGGGATTAATGACGGAACGCTGAAGCACACTAAAGATATACTGCGTTTTTGTAGGAGTTTGTCGTCGTTCGCCGAAAGAACATTACATTCATGAATGATTAATTATTATCATTTTGCTGATTAATCTTCGTCACAACGTTCTTTATGCAAAATGTCGAAAAACTCTACGTAATGATAGCAAAGTAGCCTTTATATTATCCTGAAGGGATTTTCTTTATTTTCCTAGAGGTCATTCTTCTTTTAGTAGTAGTCAGTTTAATAGAAAATATCAATACATATTGGGTACATTCCAATAACGTACACAGGCGATACAGTATAACACGGATATACGATTCTATGCATGCCAACTACACATAAAACAATACAATCGTAAACAGATAAATGCTGTGTTCGATTGTGTTGTTTTATGTATCACTTCATTAATAACAAATTTTTACCATTTTTATTACCATTTATTTTTCTAGAAGTGATACTCCAATAAGATATTCTAAGATTATATTCGAATATATTGGATACAGGTATATGAAACCTTTTTGTATTTCCAAAAATAAAAAAGGTGAAATAAAAAAGCTAAGCAACGTTTCAGTTACAAGTCGATACTGTGTATTACTGTGTCACATAGTGTATGACTGTGTTTCATTGCTGAAAAGCACTCATTACGTAATACATCATTATATAATGTATTGATAATATGCCCATATTATCTCTTTATTCTATTTGTTATTTTAAATAAAATTTACTAAAATTCTGATTTAAAAAACAGCACAGCAGATAAGTACATTCAGTATTTATAATTTTAATTACCAAATCGATGTGTATACTGCTTTAAAAACAAATCTTCTTTACATTAAAGACGAATTTCTTTTCTTGGCACATCTTAATTTATATAGCGTTAACTTTAGAATATATAATAAAAGAAGAAAGAATATTGCCTAAGTTCTTTCATTATCAAAGCAAGAAATAAAAGATAAAATTCCTTGTTTAAGAAAGTTAATTTATCGGTGAAATTTCAAGGATTTTAGAGTAATTCAGCGGGTACTAAGGGAACATTAGAGTTTTCGCATAAAAGCACAATATGTTGTTATTAGATAGAAGTAGTTACCGTGGTCTTCTCCAAGCAACGAAGTAGGTGATGATGTTGCAGCTCGAAGATATCCTCTTCTTTGTAAAACTCCTCCAACTGCAGCCCGCTCTCCTGAGCGGCCAAACGAGCCTCCGCTGCCTTCTTTTTGCTTACGAAAGCGGCACCGCTCGACGCCTTCGCGATTCTGATACGTGCCAATCTAGCTTTCTGTAATACAAAAAAATTCATGTTAGTGCTTTATACTTGTAATAAAATCTAAAATTAAAATTAGTTACAAAATCAGTTCATTTTCTGTTAAAATTATGATTAAAAGATACAAAAAAAATTGAATAAACCAACATGGACAAATTAAATTTTTGTGACGAATCTTCTAGAGATTTAAATACTTGAAAATTAATTTCTACTTAAAAAAAAATTAGTTATAATAATAATAATAAAAATATTTTTATTATAATAATATTAATATAAATTAATATCATTAATAAAAAGTTAGTTTTTACTAAAAAATTTTTGTTTCTTTTAATAACTAAAATACAAAGCGAAGACATGTAAATTTTGAGTTATTAATAAAAATAAATTTTCATTTATTTAAATCTCTACCATTAATAATATATTTTATTTTTGAGTTTTTTTTAAATCTAAATTCTGTAATATAACTATTCCATTGTATGTTTAAAAAAAATATATACGCGCGCGCGCGCACACACACAGTAATTTTAATTTTTATAATCATGTAGAAAATTTTTATAATCATGTAGAAAATTGATTAAAATGAACTTAGATCTCAGAAGACCCGTCGCGTGAGAAATACATTTGTATTACTTTATGGATTAAGTATACACAAGAATATCTCTCTCTCTCTCTCTCTCTCTCCCCCTCTCTCTCTCTCCTCTCTTCGTGCCTTCCTTCTTACTTCTCAATGTTTACTAGGATAAATTCCTGCTAAGGCTAGAATAAACTTTTGTTTTGGCGTAGCATATAACATCCGAACTTCATTGTGCTTCATTAAATCCCCATTTTACGCCACGCTTTCGGTTGAAAAATGGCTAACTTTCGTAAATGTTCTACGAAATTCTTAAATTATTATTGAAAAGAAAATTTCCTCAAGAAAATTTGCTTTCGATGGCTCTTGATTCTCTTTTAAAGTATAAAATTTTTCAGCTTAATTCTTATTTTTAGATTATGTGCGTTTTATAATTTGCGATAAAACAAAAGTATATTTGAAAACCTTATTTGCAAAATAAATTCATCTCAATAAAT
Source organism: Acromyrmex echinatior (assembly GCF_000204515.1). Next base: position 269,459 of record NW_011627791.1, read on the forward strand.
ATATTATTATCCACTTATATAACTTATATTATATATCATCTGTCTTCACTATCATTATTTTCTTATCTTATTTAAAAGACTAGGTACATTCACTATTCCAATAAAACGGAAGCGATCTTCATAAATGTTACATACAAAATACGTCTATCATTAAAATTTTAAAGATCTCGATTTCAAAATAAATATGATGTGATATATTATAATTTAATAATGATTTAGAATTATTAAAATTTTATTACAGATCAATAGAACACATGTAACGTTAAATTCCAATACTGTTATATAAACTTTAAAACCAATAACTTGAAAATACCTGCATACATCATCCAATTGCTTCTTCATTAACAATAAAATAAAATCATAGTAAAATACAATGAAAACTAGCGGAGCTCGTAAAGCTTAAGATATAGCAAGCAATATTACTATAGCATTTGAAAATCTTTGAATCATTTATTTATAATCCCGGACAAGAGAGAAACTATAAATAAACGTGGGTCTTTCCGCCCTGTATTTTTCTAAGCGTCTTTATAAATAAACGACCTTATGCAACCTTATTGACGTCGCATACAACCACGTGTTTAATTTTTTTTTTCTTACGGTCGACCTGCAACAACTATTCGCGCTATTTTATGCGGCAATTTGCGCGCGACTAGCGAACACAAATAAGGAGGATGCCAAAAATCTATGAAAAATTGCCTAACGCGTCGCAGGTCAAAACAGGTGCCATTCGAAAGGTCTCCATGAATAGGTCAAAGTTTTCAACAAAATTGTTAAGTACGTCCTTCACAAGTTATAGGTCACGAAAGACTCTCATAAATAAAAAGTTATCAGATCCATTCGCCATCAAGAGCCACCTTCTATAGTGATGACGGGCTAATCTGGCACCGCAATCAAACTAAATATTTGATCTATGTAGTAGATCAAGAAAAGATCGGTGCTGAGGCAATAGTCAGTTACTATTGCCAGTGCAAAAATGACAAGAAAACTGTAGGATGCTGTGCACACATGTCATGACAGAGATTCAAATACCCGCAAAATCACTAAGCGACCTCTGAGTGGTACTAAAGCTTTGACGAAGATCTGACTTTATTTTATTTTTTATATTTATATTTATTTTTATTTTTACTTTTATTTTGTAACACATGGTTTATATATTTGAATATGATAACTTTTCTTAATGTTTTACACACAAAGATACAAGAAGATATGCACATAAAAAATCTTTGCTTACAAGTCATAAGAAATAAATTTCAATGTTGAAGTTTATCTTTTCCTTTAATATTTATTTTTGTATATTAAAAAGGTTACTTTTAAATTTATAAAAAGATCCAGAATATTACATTTCTTCCACAGCAAAACTTCAAACACATATTACTTTTACTTACAATATTTTAACATTAAACTTTAAGTTACCTTGATAATTCTTAAAAATGATTTTTATCTCAAAATATAACTTAAATTAAAAAATTTAATTTCCAAATAAATATTTTTAAATGAAAAATATAGTGCTAGAAATTTAATATATGTGTATATATCTCAGATAGAGAGTCTGCCAAGATCACAAATTGTGTACTACATATTATGTTGGCAGAACTTTGACAGCAACCGAGCATTCCGTATAAAAAGGAACTATTTAGAACTACTCAAATTTTTGTAGTTACTATTCAATTTCTGTAGTTACTCGACTAGTAATTATATGCGAGAAATTCCATTACTGTCCACGCAGTTACTTTTCAGAACTATTCGCCAATAATCGTAGTTAATATTTAATTACTGTTTAGTAGATGCGAATGGTTACTTTCCAGAACTCTTTGCCCAAAAGTCATAGTCATTATTCAATTACTATTTCATTAAAGATTATTATCATCGCTATTATCCCATGCAGATAGCAAAAGCTGAAGTTATTTGCTGTAAAAATGACATGAAAGACGTCACTTTGACATCAAAATAGGTATATAACTTCATTTTCGAAGAAATAAAAAACAGTTATTCAAAACATAAACTGATCGTTGAAAGCTTTTTCGTAAACGTCGTGGCTAAAATTTTGATATAATGGAATAGTATCGGAATTTCTGCGGTTTTACGCGATATTACACTGCGAATAAACTCTCGACAGACTCTTTTCCGGCCGCAAACGAGGATTAACGGCAAAGTCCGCGTAGCCATGTATCGACCGTGTTAATTTTATAACTTTCGCAACTTGCGCTATTTAATTGCGGAAATTGTGGCACGGTTATTAGCGCTAATTCAATGTCCACGTTTCGAACAGCCGTGCACGATCATTAAGAAAGTAATGCTAAGAACTAAGATGTACTATTCGTTCTTTGTGAGATTCTCCAGAAAAATATTAGTATATATTTTTGTGAACAATATCGGTAATTACTGTAATTGGCTAATTAGAGATTGAAAATTAAGGTTTCAGTGTTTCTATCGGTGTTTCTATTTTTATCAAAAAGATGCGATAAAAGCGCGTTATGACCAAAGGGTCGAAGTATTTGCTTCAATTGATAAAAATGTAGATACAGAGAAATTGAATGTTCTCTGTACCAAAGAAATTTATTACGTTTTCATAAACGACTTGTAAATAGAAGTTATTTTCCACATAGAGCCAAGAACATGTGTCATTTCGTAACACAAAATTTTTAATAAAATATTGTATATTAAGTAAAATATACGCGATATGCAAATATCATGACTCGCATATATGCAAATAACTGTCTCGCATTTATGATACTTTGTGTTCGTCAACTCACGTTAATTAATAAATGTTGATGAAAATATTAATATAAAAATCGTGTGCTCCTTGTTATTTTTAAAATATCCAGGTCAGCAGAACGCAAATATTTTTATCACGCATTTAGCATTAAATAAGCTCATGTGACTTCAAGAAACGTATTCTGATCATCAAATATAGCACGAGATATCGCAATCCGATAACTCCATTCTATTAAGCTCCGATATGTCTAAGTCCGTATCACAGACGGACGCATTTTCGATAAATGAACCGCGTAATAGAGAATTACGGATCTAATTCCGTCGCCATCCAGAAATTTCAAGCAGTCGATTGTAGTAAATTCGCTGAGATTATGAACCGAAAATTCTTCGCTTATCTCGAATTTGCGATAAATGCAAGGTACCAAGATAAAAAGCCGCAAGGTCGTGGAACAGAAGTCCGCTTACTGATTTACGTTTGCCTCGGTATATTTTCGCGAAGTGAAATTCTGGCCAGAACTGCAGTCGTGCTTTTCCGCGATGTGCCATTCGGTACTCGCGGATGTTTATGCAGTTACGATCAAGGCGTCTGCGAAGTGTCAGGACTCTCCTCGAATACACTAACCGCGGCTTAACTGCGCTTTACTGTCACACCACGACGACGACGATTGTCGAGAATTGAGAATAGTAATGCAACCTCACACACATACACACATATACACACACACACACACGCACGCACGCACAATGCTGAATCATCGCCAGCTGTGATTGAATGTGGCTTATGAAGCCGCAATGAAAACGCAGCAAAGCAAAGAGGCGAAATCGAGCTTTTATACAGCTAATATAATATAACATGATGATGAACAGTACCGGTCTTTTGCGTGTAATAAAATACGACGCGGAATATATTGAATTGATTAAATATCATTTCGGTGCTTCCAGTTGTAATCAATTTGAATCAAGGTAATTACAGTAATTACATATAGTATAATAAGAAGAATTAATTTAGGCTAAAAAACATATGATTCTATAAAAAATTTGCAGTTGCATCTTATAAATACGTTATATAAAAAATAAAATCACAGATAATAGACTACAAGTAGCATACAGCGCATTTAGCAAGTAGCCTACAAAGCGTTTAAAAAAGCGCTAAAAATGTGTATATAAGCGGTTTTTTTTTTGCTATTTGGAATCATTCCAAACAATAAGAAATTTTTCTCTACCATTTCTTCCCATTTTGATTTATTTTTAGAAAAGAGTTATGACCTGGCTCAACGTGTTCGATAAAGGATGATGATGGAACGGTAATTGAGCCCTGCTCTGATCTGCCACTTGTCCTTACTCGACATTTCAAATTCATCTATGCGACGGTAATAAATAATTCCGTTCTTTAATGTTAAACAAAATTTAATTTATTTAAAACGGCCATGATCATTCGTTAAACAAACTATGTCGCAGTACCAAATCTTGATTCATCAACTTGAACTCGCCTTCGATCGCGTCTCGTCAAAAATTTAAAAAATTGGTTACACTTAAAAGATTTGGAGCAGCAGGAACTTCTCGAAAAATTATGCACGCAGCTAATCGTCCGACTACCCTCACATTACCAAACTCGTTCAAAATTCAGTGAATTAGTCCGGACATCATCAACTGACCCTCTGGGATATCCCTGTCATGGAATAGATGCTTAGAAATATAAAAAAATGGAAGGCAATATCAAATAATACATATTTATTGAAGTCATATAAGCTTATTTGATGCTGATCGCACAATAAAAATATTTGAATCCTGCTGACCTGGGTGTAAAATAATATGAAAAATAAAGATAAAAGAAAATTTAGAAAATTTTTATTTTAAAAAATAATTATTTTTTAGATGACATTATTAATCAAATTTGCGTAAAGAAATGAAAGGAATAGCATTTTGGAATAGCATTTTGCATCATATAACACGAAACAGTAAACTTTCAAAAGAAATATTTCGAGACATCAAATCGCTTAATTTCCTTATCACCGTTACATTGCGAATGTCTTTCCGAAGAAGCTTTTACATTTCGAAAGGGTTATCAATGTCTGGCAGCGTCGCCGTCGGAAGTTAGATAGATTCGCGAATGCATTCAACCCACCGGCATGGTATCGCTTGTGAAACGAGAGAAAGTAGAAGTTCGACTGAAACGTATCTACAGCTTGCAGCGGTTTCACAGCCCAAAGCGGACACAATCGAATATTTGAACAGCTAGTCGCCGAATAGACGCGTGCACAAAACAAAAGCGCCAATGATAACAATATTGTACATTCATGTGGCTGTAGGCAGCGATTAAAAAATGCATGACGATTCTCCGCGCAATTATTAGAAAACTATGTCGTCAGAAACTGTGTTAGCGAATGTAAATTCTTACATGTATACTATATCTCGTTTAGCTCGAACGCGCAATTAATTAAATCTTTTATAACAAATGACTAATAAAATACTATAACTTAAAAACTTAATATATAACTTAAAATCTTTTTTTATTCGCTAAGTTGCCATGTATATCTAGTACCTAAAATTTCTTTATAAATAAAATCTTATTTTTAAAACAGTACATAAATTTCACATTTTTATTTTAATATTTTCCAATGATTTTTTTAAAATCATATGGTTTCGATAAGATTTATCCAAAAATTTTGATTTCGATTTCAGCCGAAATTGAATAAAAACCGAACATTCATTTTAATTTTCTGAGCTGAAGGTAAAAAGTTCAGTTCGGACTCTACTTTAATCAACTGTACTTTGAAACCGACAATCAATGTATCTTGAACATCACAAATCGTCAATGAAATTCCTTATATATTCTTCCTTTCTTTCCTTATACATCAAACACTCGACTTAAGATGTATTGAAACTTTACAAGGAATTTCATCGAGATTTGAATTGTTAAAGATGGCTCTAATATGAATCCGAATGACACGTTCAGTTTTGTTATTCACTTATCAAATATATAAATAATTCTTTATTTAATCTCTGAATATTATTTACAACGCTTGTCTCCTATTAATCCATTATTCATACATTGTTTATTCGTTTCAAAAAATATTATTTTAATGTTTTAAAATATGTGTAAATGTCAGGCATGCTTCGCTTTTAAAAAAAATCTGTCTCTCGGGATCTGCGATGCATTCATTGAAGCTCACCGAAATCTCTCTCTCCTGATGAAATCTCAAAGGAGTTCTCTCTCTTTGCTCTATCTCTCAACCTCTTACAGAAGAAAACGCAATTCTGAAGACCACTTTTACCCTTTTCAGAAAAACCTGAGAAAGTAGGTCTTGCATAATACATAGCAAGCGGTAGGCTTTCTTTAAAGAAAAAAAAAAAAAGAAAAAGCCCCGAAAGCTTTAGACTTACCCACCTCTCGTCCATGACCCGCGTTATTTCGCGGCATTCGCCTAATTAACTTAGGCGGATAAGCGGCGGGCGAAAGCTCGCGATCGTTACCGATCGCGTTATACTCTTTTCTTATCGTCGACACGCAGCTAGAATTAATTGTCGAATGCCACGCGAGGGTCATCGCGTGTATCCGTGGTATGTTCACTCTATTATCAAACCGAATTCGGAAATTCCCGTCAAGAAGTCACTACTCGTTAGGTCTGCACATATTCAATGTCATAATCGATATGTATAATTGTTTCAAGTAATCGTTACTCCAAAACAACTAATTCCTAATTGCTTTGCAAAAATCAATTTAAATAATAAATAAAAAAACCATTAAACAAATGTGTCGGAACCAAATTATTTAACTTACAAGTCTTTAAAAATTGTAACTTAGATGTGGCCCTTTAAAAATTGTAATTTAGTGGCCTTTATATATATAATTCGCATCTGTTCATTGTTTAAGTAAATTAACCCCCCCCCCTTTCACTAAAATAACAAAATATAATATAAATTCGATATTAAAGCAATAATAATATTGTCTGTTTCCCAGAGAAAAATGTCTAGTCGCATGAAATAGAAATGTTAGTTAGACCATGTTTCGTCTTCGAAAATATCAGAGGGTACCGTAATTTTGCCGTTGGCAGAAACTGCACTTATCACTGATATGATCAAGAAAACAAAAGAATTCTATTCAATATTTGCAAATATGGTAAACTAATCCAAACCGCATCAATGCTAGTATTACTCAAACTTATACAACATTCAATCAAAGTAGTTTCATGTGAAAATACATACTAATTACGTGTTATTAATTAACGTTGCGTCACGATGCCAATTGCGTAATACATTCATGTCGTACTAACAATTCCTCAGCCATTCTACCATTCATTTGTGATTAATTTCAATTCATTATCACGGTCATTGAAATCAAAAATTACGAAAAGCTATTGATTCAATTACGCCATTAAAATTATGATTTTTAAATTTATATTATCATAATTAGCAATAATTATTAATTATTATTAAAATTTTATGTTAGAAATTTATAATACAAATAGTAAAAATATATTGTAAATATTGAAAATGATATGCAATAATATTTTAAGAAATGTAATACCTAATTAATATGAATGATTTCATCAAATATTATATGTATATATATTTAGATGTTAATTTCATATTTTCATATTATCATTATTATTGATGATGATTCGCTTGTGTGACATACATGCATTGAATGATTTTCCAGATCATGTAAATTAAACTGTATTAATTAATTGTTGCAACAGTTGCATAATAATTTGCACTGGAAATTGCAAACTGCGTTCACTGAGTCCTCGCTCTGATATTTCAGTCATTAACAATTTTAATAAAGGAACTTCCTTTCCAATATTAAGTATAGCATATCGTATTGGAAAACATAATAAATATATAATCCAAAAGCAACAATTGAAATATAACGACGGAATTACAAATATCAATATGCTTGATTAATTGTTTTGCATATAACGTCGCATTAATAAGAATATGCAATGAAAAGTGGAGAGTTTCGTTTAAAAAATTCAAATTAACCTTGCCCTGATCTTGATAGCGCCACACAAGGTCAAACCAACAGTTCTATCTTATGTCCTTCTCGAAGTCACAAAACTTTTGTCTAAAACATTGTTCTCTAAAATGCGCTATTCAAGAGGTATTTGAGGTCATCATTTAAAATGGGACACTTTGTATATGATATATTAATGAGTAATCAGAATTTACAAAAGAATGTTTGTTTTATGAGCAAATATTCGCGCAAAGTATTATATAGATGAATGAAATAAATATTCTAAGTTGACACAAAAAATACATTTTTTAACATTAAATAAAAAATATATAAATGTGAAATGTAATTATATTAAAATATGTCATAAAATATACATACATATGCTTCTTAACATATTGCAAAAAGAATTTATTAAGATTTCTTCTTTTAACAAATTGAACGAGAGCACATACCCAACGCGTTTGGAGAAGTACGGGATAATATTTCAAAATATAGTAGAAAATCCGACCGTCTCTTTGAATATTTAGTCGAGTACTTCAAACGCATTCATGAGAAAACAAGAGTGGAGATGTTCTTTGATGTTCTAAAAAAAAACCATTTTTGTGGTATTTATCACTACCAAAAGTTAAGAACATACAACGATTGAAAGATCATTATCTATATTTTATGATACATAATATTTATAAATATAAATTATATTTCACATTTGGAATAATTATTTACAAAAATCAATATACAAAGTAATAAATCAATGTAATAAATGTTACAGGAATATTTGTTTATAAAATATTCTTGCAAACACACACACACACACACACACACATTTATATATATATTACTTATCATAATATAAAATTAAAAAAAAATATTTTGTATTAATTTGGAATAATTATTTACAAAAATCAATATACAAAGTAATAAATCAATGTAATAAATGTTACAGGAATATTTGTTTATAAAATATTCATTGCAAACACATGAATGTTTATTAAAATATCATATTAATACATGTGATAATAAATGTATTAATAAGATGCGTTATCTTCCTTCAGGCCAAAGCACTATTTATTAGAAGTTTATTAGAAGTTTCCGCGCGTCGCGTCGAAAAATTAAGGTCAGTTATTTACATCCCGTCTCGCGTACATCCGTTAGTCAGCCCAGATATTGGTGATTATTATTTGCGTTAATATCCTTGGTAGTGTGTTCTAATTATTTTCTACGTGCGTATCAATCGCAATTAATTAGAAATGCGACACGGAAGCTTGACAATAATTCACATGGCTCGCTGGAAATGCTATCTAAAATTTCCTGTTAGAATTTTTGATTTGGATCGCCGCTTATAATTAACCCGCATGACGAATAGTTAAAAATAAAATCCTACATATATATAATTTTTCTTCCATCACTCTCGAAGCTAAATTTAGTTAATTTAAAATTTATAATTAAAAAAAATATTGTTCATCACACATGTTAGTTTAATGTAAATTTAAAATTTAACTAGTTTTTGCTATTATATTCAAGTACTAAGCTTAATGTAATTTTGTTGATAAAAAGATCGATTGCTCTCTAAATTATTTTTTCTTTACTGTGAATCAATATTTTAAGATCTGTTAACAAAAAATCTAAATCCTAATCTGCAGTCTTAAAATTTTGATATTCATAATGGATTCGCTAAGAATAAAAAGATTTCTCTATAGAAAAATCTCATCAAATTCATATCTTTCTTCAATAAATTCATCCATATTTGGCAAACAATATTTAACTACAATTCTAATGAAATTATTTGCTAATAAATAAAGATAGAAAAAAGTTTTCAACTTTGATAAAAAAAATATTTAAAAAATGATAAATCACAATTTCAATTCCGTGATGGAAAATGATCTAACAAGACGATTTTGATTAATGGGCCCACGCGATCAAATCGTTAGTAACATCGAAACTGTGTTTGCGATGTTAAGAATAAACGCAAGCACACGTTACACTGCAGTCGCGCACAACTATTTGTTTACTAGAAAAGCGACGCGATAAATTTAAACAGCTGGCCAATGACGTCAACGATTTGATCGCGCATCACAAATGAATCAAAAAATCAGTAGTCAGAGAATCTTTCTCTTTACCGAGAAAAAACGTAAAGTATATTCTAGAAACAAATTCTAGAAAGCTTGTGTGACTAACAATAAGAGAGATGCGACAATTATTTTTATTTATTCATGATTAATTTAGACAAAAAATATCATAAATCATCAAGCGTTACTCTCATAAATTTAATGAATAAAATACTGAAGTAATACAAATCTAAATAATAACATTTATTTTAGATAAAAACTATACGGAAAATTTTTTTGTTATTCGTCTTATAATACAGATAAGCAGTTTAGTTTTTGAGGAGGGTTGAACCTCGCTTTGTTTTAAATCCGCTTCGCTGTGTAAAGTATCATTAATATAAACGCTTACTGTTCATTTTACTATTGCATTTTATAAAATAGCTTTTTGCAGGAATCATAAAAAGCCCTTTTAATAGCTTTAATTTTAATCAGAAATGAAGATTTTAACAAAGTTTCAATGAAATAAGAAATAATCGGCTTTCGGAAGTATACTCAAAAAATCTACAAGAGATATTAGAGATACTCACCACCATTATATTAATGTTTGCAAATAGACAATTAATTCGCATGCGTATCGTCGACAAGAGAAGATACTGAAACTTAATTAGTGTATGCGCTAAAGATAAAAAAAATAATATGCAAATACAGAAGTAAATGCATCAAATACAAGTCGAGATAATTTCAATTAAACGAGTTAAAAATATCAAAATAGTGAAGAACATTACAATTACAAATATAAGAATTTAAAAAAATATATAATTATTAGAAAAAGTACAAAATAAAATTTGTTTATATATTGTAAAGAAAAATAAAAAAATATGTGTTAAAATTTTTTTAATATATTAAAAGTGTGAAACTAATAATGTTTGAGGAGCAAAAAATATTTAAAAAAAATTGATTTTAAATTGACAAATTTATGCAATAAATGAAATTAGAAAAATTAAACTAACAAGGGGAACACCAGGTGATGGTCGGGGATTTTTATGCGCTTTTTACAGGCTGTTTTTAAGAAAAAAACGATACATGTCCAGCCGTTTCAGCCCATAGTTTCGAAGAAATCGATTTTTTAAATAATTATTGTAATAATTTGAAAAACGTACTGAATATAAACTGTATAAATGAAAATATTAGTATCTTTATAAATTTTATTTTAATTTAATGTTATTAATTTTAATTACTTTTTGATTGTAACGAAATTTTATGAAATTACATATTAGTATTATAGATAATTAAACATTCATTTATGGAATATTTATTATTATCATCGTTATCGTCATCGTTATTGTTATTCACATAAATGCATAAATAAGATTGTGATTAATAACGTTAAATTAAAATAAAATTTGTAAAGATACTGATATTTTCATTACAGTTTATATACAGTTTATATAGTACGTTTTTCAAATTACAATAATTATTTAAAAAATCGATTTCTTCAAAACTATGGGCTGAAACGGCTGGACACATATCTTTTTCTTTTCGCTCAAGAACAGCCTGTAAAAAGCGCAAAATCCTCGACCTCATCACCTGGTATTCCCCTTGTAAATTAAAATAAATTTATTTAGGTTTTTTTACTGTACAAATATATATATGTCAAGCATAATACAAAGTGAAATTTTCAATAAGTCTCGATGACGAAATCTATTTAACAGCTCTTACAGTTTTCAACTCATTATTAACCTTAAGATAACAATTTTACAAAAGTTTCCGTTAACTGGCGAGATTTATTGAAAACCGCGCGCGAAAGTTAGAATGAGTTTTGCGAGTATCTACAGTTTTTCTTTCGAGCAACTGTCGAAATCAATCCTATTACGCATGTGAAGTTAACGAAAGCTAAAGGTAAACGACTGTTTGAAAGTGTATTTATATAACTAAGCTCCTACAGTGCGAGCTTTTTACAATAAAACAAACTTCGACTTCTAATGAGAACTTAGTTGACTTCATTATATCTTACAAGTTAATCTCTAACAATAAGTAATAGTAAATTAATCATAAAATAATGTAGCTTTCATTTAAAATAAAAATTTTCTCCTTCTAAAGTGTATATTTAAAGAGACTAAAATAATGCATTTCATACTCTTACAAAATGATATGGTGAAACTTAATTTCTTTAATTTTCTCCACTTTGATGGGATATATCGAAAAATGAAATGCTGAAAAATGATATTATTACATCACATAAGTATATACTGACCACGCAAACATAGTAAGAAGGATCGATGCAACGGACAGTAAGGTAACCGACATTAAACGGAGATTCGTGTCGCTGCTTGCGATGGTCTGGGCGGAAAATCGATCCGGACCCTTGTTTGCCCGTTAACGCCGGACGTGACATTAAATGCAGATGCAAAGTTCACAGTGGCGTTTACTGACAATGTAGGTATGTATATCGATGACGGCCATGCAGCCCGTAAATCACATAGCTATTACGGTAGTCCGTGTTCGATCGCCAAGCGTGTAATATGCGGGGAGATAATAACCGTGAATGACTTTATATTAACCCAGCAACAATGACTTGAGAACTCCCCTTTTACGGTAAAAACTTCTACGACGTGAGACTGCACAATTTCTCACATCCGAAATTCGATATTATACGCTCGATAACATTTTGCCCAGCAAACTTATTATTATTAAATAGTGTTCAAGATGCGTAAGATGCATAGGACACTCGCGCAAAGTTATCTATTTCTATTTCCGGTCAGATTTTCAAATTACTTCAGCAGATGTTCATACAAAACCAAAGTATAATTTAACGTATTACTAACTGTTAGCATCAGTTCATTATCGCCTGTTCATATAGGAATAGGAATCGCATAGATTGAATATCGCAACATATGGAATATTTAATAAACAATTATAGAGCGCTTTGAATCAGCATGAATCATAGAAATAAACAAAATACAGTATCAGATATTCAAAGGAACAGTTTTCCTTTCAACGCTCTTCTTGGTCCCTTCAGTCTCTAATAATAATCTGCGATTGTTCTCAGATTTAATTAACTCTAAATATAATGTAAAATGTGAAAAATAATGTAAAATGTGCATCAATCTTTCTAAAATCTTTTTAAAGAAAATTTTTTCTAGATTTTTGAACTGTCAAAACAGAACAGCATGTTCTGCATGACGGTTCTGTTTTGACAGTGCAAAAATCTGGAAAAAAATTTTCTTTAAAAAAATCTTAAAAAAAAAATCTGCGTCAAATTTCATTAAAACTCTGTTTTCAAAATATTTGAGGTAGTTAAAACACTATGATTCACTGGAATACTTTAAATTCTACTATGATACACGAGGCGCGTCGCGCGATTCGGAGTGTCGAGAATTCGACGCAAAAGTTCAAACGTCGACGAGCACAGGAAAGAAGACCGTTGACGAAAAATCTGTCACTGTTCAAGAGAGAGAATCAGAACAAACGTGTCCATGCATATGTAGATGCGGCCGTATCTGCAATGCAGATCTGCGCGGCATCGGCGAGTCGACCTTCGTGAAATCGAATGATCTGAGACTTTGCAATTCCGTATGAAACAATTCAAAAATTACAAAATAAACGAAAATTAAAAGCAGAAAATAACAAAAGATGGATAAAGAGAGAGAGAGAAAGAAAGAAAGAAAGAAAGGAAGCCAAATACAATGGACTTTCTACAATAAGCTGTTAGTTTATTTAAGTTTTCAGTCTCAAATCGTAAGAAATTAATCAATCACAGTCGGATGTAAGAAGAATAAGAAAAGATTATGATTGTCAATTTCTTATAGCTTAAGACTTAAACCTTAGGTACTTAATGAAGGAAACCTATATAAGATAAAACAAAAATAATTAATCTCCTATAGATTTCCGAATTATAAAATAACGATTGACGATATTATCATATTTATTTTATTTTTAATATAGCGTAGCCTTCCACGTCATAGATATTTTTCCAAAAAGATAGATGCTTTTATTATCCATAATTTTCAACAAAAAAAAATTATAAATTTATAAAAAATTTCGTAACTTATTTTTTTTACAATATTAAATATAACTCTTTCCATACCGTAATGCGAATAAGAAAACCCTAAATGATCAAGTTGTATCTTTAATAATAGCTTAAATAATTCTGTGATATTATATTACTGCTCTTCTTATTCGATGTCTTATTCAATTTTTTTACATATTAAGTATGTATATAAAATATTAGTATGTATATAAAACTAAGCAATTAACAATAGATTCTTGGGGCTAAGTTTTCATAATAAAGAGCAAAATAATAAATAATATTAAGCAAACAGAATACTCTCAAAAGACAAACAATATTTATATAAAAAATAATGTAAAATGTGCTTCAATCAGCTACTAATTGTTTTGTAATAGTTGATTAAAACTTAATTTCTTAATTCTCAGAAAATTACGTCCCGAAAAAGTCTCGCTCGATACAATTTCACCAGTTAAAGTGAATTATATCGTTCAATTTATAACTGCGACGTAAATCCTTTTTATTTACAACATGGTGCATTTTTGCGAAATCGAGCGAAAAGATTTAAGGGAGCGTAGCTGACTTCTTCCTTCGGATAAGTGTAACTCCATCTTTCTTCTTGAGATCGATCTGGACGAATCGTCGATGTCTCCTTAAATCGTCGCAAGTATGTCGGCACGAGCAAAGTAAATGCATATAAACGTACACGTGCGAGAATAAATCCTCTATTCGCACGAGAGATTTAAAAGATCATTCTCTTGCCTCAAAATAAATTTCACTCGCACATTTCTCCGCGAGTTATTTTAAAAATATCGCACAACGAATGATATTCTGCGTGAGGGAACACAAGTGATAGACGCAGCGTCTCGAGGGAAGATATTTGAGGCGGTGATTTTGTCTTTTCTTCTTTCTCTATTTTTCGAGACGAATTCGGCCAGAATTCTTTTTACGGATCGATCGATGCGCTGCCGAAATGTCGACGCTAAAAATGGTAATCGTGTCACAGGAACGAAGCGAGCGCGTGAAAATGACCGTCCTTATTTCATCGTGATAAGAAAACTTTTAAGGAACTCTGAAAAAATTGCTCTTCTTTTCGATACTTATAATCATTTTGATAGAGTCAACTTCTTTAAAATATGACATTAATTATAAATCTATAATTTTCAAAAATCTACTTGTTTCATTTGAAATTAACATTATAAAGAAATTTTTTGTATTATGACATTTTAATAGTATTATTATAATAAAAGGTTCTGCTCATTTTTTATCAAGAATACAATTCTTTAATTCTTTCTGAATTTTTGGATATTACAATGTTTGAGAAAATTAGATACAACCGTAAAAAGCCAAAAAAGTTTTAAATTCTTTATCGGAAGGGATAACTTGTTTTCTTTCTTTGACGACATCAGTTTGTAAGATGTTCGGTTAAATGGTCGTAACTGTGCCACGGAGACGAAGTTACAAGCTACACGTGGGTGAGAATAAATCGTCCGACTTCTGGAAACGACGACGCGAAACGAGCTAACGTGTCATCGACTGCGACCCGACTGGGAACTACCACTTCCTCCCTATAATGGAAGAAATATCTTCGAAACGTCGATATTGGGAAGACACGAAAATGGCAACGGGAGAATTTCTCACCTTCGAGAAATGTCGATCGCGTAATTTATACACTCCGTTCGTAGCCAGTCATCTCTGATATTGTTGCATAAAGATCAACACTGACAATGAGTGCTTTTTACATTTAATTTTACATTTTATCGCTCTATTTTATTACTCTGTTTTACGAAAAGATTTAGAAATATCAATTTTATTACGTGTTACATCACGCATAATAAGCAACAAAACTTAAATATAAAAAATCAACTTCCAACATTAATAAAAAAATATAATAAAGTTAAGTAATAATAAAAAATAAATTAATCAAGGTTATTTCTTTTTCTCTCCATAAATAACATATCGCATGTCGGCATCATTTTGGCACGTTTCAAAAGAAAGCATTCTTTTTTTAATAATGTAATCCTGCATAGTAGAGCAGTCACGCGATATAACGAAACAATGGAATGAAAACTCTGTTGCTCTGCCTCACGACTTTGATATAGAACAGCCTGAGCTAGCAAAGCGAGTTTTCTAGCTTGAAGACAACATCCAGAAGTATTGAGATCTACTGTACCAGAATAAAATGTACACTTGATAGCGCGAACAGTGACGAAGCTATTTGTAGATGCGCATCATACATATGAAAAGAAGACGATAACATCTCAAAAGATTCTACATGAAATTATAATGCATACATATCGACGTAGCATAAGTTTAATCACTAAACGTAAAAAACATATTATTAGAATCGTGATAGTGACCTTAATATGATCTCTTCAATCTTTAATTAATCTCCTCAAGTCATAATTTACTTCTATATAATATGCCAGAAATAGCAAATAGTTCATTTCTTGTAAATTATAAACTCAATTTTCCCTCTATTTTACACAACTTTTTAAACTTTAACATTTTACCATTCAATATACCTTAATAATTAAGTATAAGTCTCAGTTTAAAATTATAATTAATATTTACTCCAAAATTAAAAGATGAGTAATGTTCTATTTATATCTATATTTATTTTCGTAATTTGTAAAAATCTCTTTTCTCAATTTGTAAAAAGTATTTGTCATCAGATTTTATATAAATTAGTATGCAAATTTCTTAAACATTTTACTCACCCTTTGTGCCTTCCGTTTATCAGCACGTTGATTTTGATGATATATTCTGCTGAAATTACTGACGATAACAGGCACCGGTAAAGCGATCACTAGGACACCGCTCAAGGAGCATACACCCCCGACGATTTTTCCCGCAATCGTTTTCGGAACCATGTCACCGTAGCTGAAACAAACAGAAAAATATTTGTTGAAGCAGCAGTTCCGTGATTTATACGAGATAACATTCCGTAAATTTCGTAAAATAAAAATACCAAAATTAATATATACTAAATTTCAAATTTAGTATATAAGTTTTATTTTTCTTTCAAAAAATCAGAACGTTTAGAAAATAAAATTAAATTTGACAAAAATATTCAAACTCAAGTTACCATGTGATAGTTTATCAATTCTTTTCAAATTCTAAAATTTAATAATTAGAAAATTTATAAATTTTTCGCGAATATAAGAATTCTAAATTTTAGTGTAATTATAAATTATAATAAAGTTTCAGAAAAACCTAAAAAAATTTACAATTAAAATTTAGAAATCTAAACACTCTAAAATGTACTTCGAGATGCTAAATTATTACGTATATAATAATTTAGCTCCCAAATATGTATATAATTTGCACTTATTAACAGTCGAAAATTTTGTTTCTAGCTGCTTAAACCTTCAAATTTATCAGTATCAGAACTCCATATTCTACAATCCAATACATTTCAAAGGTTTCCAAACTCATAGGGTCATGTTCATTTCGAGATACCATACATAATTCCAAGCGAATGTCACGCTTCGCGCATCAGAAATTCATTCGTGAAGCATTGTTGTGAACACTGTTGCAAACACAAAACAGTAGTAGCTTAGACAAACGATCCAGCCAAGTGTTTAGAAGGCACGATGGAATTATACATTTCCGACGTTGTCGCCCACGGGAGCACGCATCGCGATGAGGGAAACGAGAGAGCGATGGATAATTCACAGCGTGCTTGAAGAATTCAGTCGTAAAAGATACATTCGTCCTCGTTTCTCAGCCGTGCGAATGTCCATCCATAAAACTTTTCCGCGACTACGTGGCTAGCTATGTAGTCGAACATTTCCCACAAGGTTTCCCAGTCCAATTCTATTACACATTTACTGTGTATCGAGTGACGCAAATATGTACGACCGTGCAAATATGTGCAGCAACCCTCGGCTGCCTATTTAACTTTCTTTCGTGACAGCGCGTGTTTAAACATTTGCGTATCGTTAAAATTGCAACGGTGAGACTTTTTGTTAGAATTTGCATTAGAATCTCTTTCACAAAAAATAAACGATTTGTTAAAACGTCACAGATTTAGCAAATTTACAGTCATAATATACAGACAGCCAATTTTCTATGTTAAAGTAGTAAAGTTATACAGCTGAATAATATTAGTGATTATAAGTAATCATGTACAGTTTGTTAATACAACAAAGATAACTTTCTACGAAAATCAATTTAATAAATATATGTAGATTAAAATTTTTAGCAAAACGTGCTAAAAAAAGCACTAACCTAAGATGGCGTGTACTTCCGCTGATATAATGAAGAAAATTTGTTATATTCAATTTTCATTGTAGCAAAGAATTAACTGGATTAGCACTAATAATTGTTTACAGATATAATTTCTTTGTGTTGAACCATCAAATCTTCTTAGTTATAGATATTGAACTCACGCAGCGAACTATAGCTTTACTGAACAATCTACTTATATATATACATGTATTCCATGCTTTTTTTATTGATAAAAGCAAGTAGCTAATGTTAGATAACATAAAATATTGCATAATTTTAGCGTTTATAGTCATCGTTACAATCATAAAAAGTTGCAACATCATTATAAAAAAAATTATTATTATAAAAAGTAACTGTAAAAGTAATGGAAAAGTAACTTTTCCATATTCCATGTTGACAATATATGTTAAGATCAAGATCATTAGGGAAGAATCTCTTCATCATCATTTTTAAATAAAAAAAAAAGCTTCATACGAAATATGTCGATATTTAATGCTTATCATAAAAATTGATATAAAAAAAGTCGTATTATCAGCGGAACCAGAAACTACATTATATTACATACAATAGCGATCGTTTATTCTTCCGACATGCCTCACTCGAGAGATCAAAAGGAGACGCGCGTGAAAAAGAGAGAGCACTGATGGAATTGGGGATAAAATGAAGTGTAATGGATCGCACTCGGCAGCTGCGCGCAGATCGTTCCTTTTTCCAACGAATTTCTCGGCCCGCACGCAATTTCAGCTCGTGACTAAGGAACTAAGTGTAAAAGGAAGCTCTATTCTGGAAACGATGCGACATAATCACGAGTCCAAGGGAAAAAAATGTTTTTTTAGAAATGATCGATTGCTCAATATCCTGCGCAATATATCGCAAAACTCATTTATATTTTGAATTATTGAGAAAAAAATACATAAATCTATAAAAATATACTTTATAATAATGATTATTATATGTAAAAATACTACAAAATTTATTATGCAATATCCTTCAATTATATATTCAATAAACACTTCAAATTGATTTAATTTTAGAATTATAAATCTTAAATAAAACAAAAAGCTTGAATTTTATACTCACAGATTTTTAATTTATTATTAAACTTTATATTTTTTCTAGAACTTACACTTTAAAAATTTTATATATATAAGATTTGCTAAATTTAAATTTAAACAATTTTAAGATTCAATAAATTTTTAAAATTTCTTAAATCACAAGACCTATACATGAAATAGTATAGACAGTATAATAATAGATAGTAACTAACATATAATAATTGATTATAAGCATACAATTAAAATTAAATAATTTGCAAATTTTTTTGAATACATAGATACATAGAAACTAAATTAAATAAATACGGCTCTTTTTTACTTAAATAATCTTCTTATATGATCTATATTGCTTTATATATACTAATCGCATGTAATTTCATAAACAAGCTCTTCTTCTGTCGCATAATATAAATGATATTTGTCTGTCAAAATTACCCACAACTTTCACATGAAAACTGAATTAAATAAATGACTCCTTTTTACTTAAATAATCTTCTAACACGATTAGTTCTATATTGCTTTATCAATTGCACATAATGTCTTACACAAAAAAGAGTGAAAGTAAACCTGAAATTGCAGGTTACATGAACTTTCGTCCAAGCTCGATTTTCCCAGTCGGCAATAATTTTCTCCGTCCTATGGCCTGCTGGGCTCGTTTCTCGACACTGATTTACGTGTCCCACGGACTTTTACAGCGACCATGAAACTTGTCCTAGCAGGATCTCATCCTATCATCTTTCGCGCACGTGATATGCTACATGTTATCGATCTTCCTCCTTTTTCTCGCACCTTTTATTTAATTAACAATTTTTCACGCCAATTATTTATCGATCGAATAATTTTTTTTTCTTTACATGACTATCTTCCGTGGGGAGAATCTTCCACACGGGTAAATCTGTCTCTCAGTAAACAAGCCAAGTATAAACGATTAAAAATAATTAATGCATTAGTTGAGCCTAAGAATAAATGCTGTTTTCCAACAAAAAAGTAATGTCATATTGAAAATTCTAAGATAATGATGTAAAAAATAATAATAATAATAAATATTATAAATATTATTTACTAAAAGAGTGGTTTAAAATTAACTTTTTAAGATGGCTCTTTAGTAAATCCAATTATTATAGAGTATCGAATTCTTTTATACATATAATAAAGTACTGAACTTGACGTGCAAAATTTTAGGGTTGGTTAACGATGAAATAAGAGAGAAAAACAATTTCAAGTATTACCCGGATAATACCTAATGAAATTGGGTAATAGAGCGGGACGCGGATACTTGGGTCTCGGATATTGACAGCTCTAAATATAAGCTGTATATTGGTGAACTTCTTCAAATTTTCGAGACTTGTAATTGAAAATAAAAAATAAAAATTAATTAAAAATCAAAGACATTAAGATATACAGGATAATTTTAATATTTTATTCAAATTATGCAGATATTTGTCATTTTGAGTAGACTCTGGTGAGGCATCCCAAAAATGTTTAGCACTTTATTAAAGAACCATCTTAATCTTTTTGAAAAACACTAAAGAAACAACTTTATCTTATACGTACATTACATAAATTAATTTACAATTATGTACGGTTAATATTTAATTGTATATTCAATTATAAAAAAATCTGTTTAAATAAAAATCTGTTTATATAAACTATGGCATTTTAGAACTTATACCAAGATAATCTCAAAGACAAAAAATTCAATGAGACATTTACATATTCTAAAAATATATAATCCTATTAAAGCACGATTGTTAACTTATTTCGCTCCAAAATAATATCGAATGCTTAAAATAGACAAACATCAAGTTAAAGAATTAAAAATGGCAGGTTGCATGAGTTCAAGGCAAATGCTCTTGGATCGAACCAAGACTCATTTTTTTTGTTTGTCGATGTAACCGGGACACGCGACGGTAGCGAGTTTAGAGTCGACGAAAACGTAGGATTTCGTGATCTATTGTTAGACAAGCACGCCTTGGGCGGTCACGAGCAACTACCTAGGATTCAGTCGGATTTCACAATGACACAGACCAGGCCGAATCCGCAATTAAATCACAAATGCAACTGCAATGTAGACAAAAAGTAATACCACGTTCAAAGATTCAAAGTAATCAAGTCGAGACTGATTTTGAGAAGTCTCCCGATATAAGCCGAAAATTATATTAATAAATGTAACATGCAAAAAGTTCCCGTACAATATTGTAAAAACAAAATAAATTACGATCCGTACATATAACGTATATTTTGAAATTATAACATATTAATATGCAATATTTAACTTTATTTCAATTTCATTTACTAACATTGAAAATTAAATATAAATAAGAGGAAGAATCTTATATTATATTATATCATTAAAAATAATGTTAATATAATTTATAATAATGTTGCAATAATATATATATATATATATATATATATATTTATAACAATTTGTAGTAATGTTTTAATAATTATTTAATTTTTATCTGTGTCTAATAATGTTAATACAAATTTTACTTTATCAGATACTTCAACTTATAAATTGAGTAAAAATCAAATAGGAAGATATAAGATTTGTTCTACTTCTATTTGTACTGGTTGCACTAGTTCAAAAAATGTACAAAGCTTTTCTGTTCCCAAAATGGCGCGTCAGGGACGCTGTTTTTTGTTTTTTGTTTGCACGAGTTCACTGAACTGGCAGCACTAGGGGCCTTCTTTTTAGCTGAACTTCTTGTACGTTCATCTTTCCTCTTTTTCTCTTCAAGGTAGAAAAAAGGAAGAAAAATAAACCGTGCAAGAACTTTAGTTAAAAAGAACAAAGACTTAGATCTGAAGTCAGTGCAAGCAATGCAAGCACTAATATACACTGGTTTAGTCACAGAAATAGACCTTGTACAAATAGTGTGAAGTTTATGAATAATAAAATAATAAAAATATATAAATAATAATGAGCCTATATGCAAAAATATTTTGTACTATCATTATATTCACTGAAGAATATTCTTAATGATAGAATTGCATAATACTTTCTTCATCACAAGAGTCTAATACTTTCATGTAAACAATATGGAACATTTTTATCTTGCACTAAAATTTACGTTTATTTATTCCTTGCCTGCACGCTTATACTCGTCAGTTCTGGATTGTACTAGTTCAGTTTAATTCTAGTGCAATCCTCGTGCAAGAATAGAAAATAAACCTATATAAATTAACATAAACCATCACACAATGTACCAAATTCTATCTGCCAGTTACCTAACTTCAAAGTACCGTAAGTTCAGCTATATGTGAAGTTCTTGATTAATCGAATAATGCGGTTTGCCACGGAAAGACGATTTCAACATCAATCGACGATCTATCATACCCTAATTGTAAGTTCGGGGAAGTTCAATGAATGTGGATCTCAACTAATATTGTAGTTTAACAAAAAGATATCATGAATTCCGTCTATTGTCATCATAAAGTGTATTCAACACAATTGTTATGTTTCCTTAAATTAATGTTATCAGTTCCTTGTAAATTAATGATAAACATCGTTAAAAAATCAATCGTGATGATAAACTGATAGCGATGATCAGTCCCGAATACGCGCGAAATTCGCTGCAAACACGAGACCAGATCTTGTATTAGTTACGCTATTGTGCAATCAACGTTTTAACGATGATGTAATAATCCATATTCCATGGTAAAATAAAAAGTATATTCAAAATTTAACACAATTGTTATGTTTCCTTAAATTAATGTTATCAGTTCTTTGTAAATTAATAATATAATACTAACATATTCTTCTTTCTATAGGAAAGAGAGTATAAGATATTCCATTATGCATAATAGCGGCAGATTAAATAAAACAATCAACTATGCTTGTCCCAAAGTTAGTGGAATGCACATAGTAGCACTTATGTTCCTTTTTATTTCGGGCAACGTTTTGATTAGTCAAAAAGCAGCCGCCGTATTCAAAACAACTGCGCACCCTCAGGAATATCTACTTATATTCTTATACTAAAGATAGACAAAAATAATCGAAGAATGGATAATCGAGTGCTTTCTTTTTTTAAAAATTGGTTAAATAGTCGATATTTTTTATTTTTTTCTGACTATAATTTTTTCAATCGATATTTCTAAATATTTAATCTAATTTTGCCGAAATTTAGAGCGCATTCAAATTCTCCCAAGTTACAGTATAACTACACACAGTAAGAACACTAAGCGTTGGCATCTTTGATGTAGTGATGACTCACAGCCATATTCCTGATAGTACACAGTAGAGCTCTAATAGGGCAGGCTCTTAAATTTGAATTTCTATCAAGCTTATTTTGTAATCTGATATGTCCGCCATATTCCTAATAATACATATAAACCGACGCATGCGCATTAAAAATTGGAAACCAAAAAAAATTCAGCGTCATTACTGAGCAGTCCTAAGTCTCAAGCAGTTCCCAAGCAGTTCTCAAGTATCATATTATTCTTGTTTAACATTCAGTGGACAATAAGGATAAAATGACATTTGAGTGGCACTTGGATGGAAATCTGAACACAGCCCTGGGTGATATATCTTTATTATTCGAAGAAAGATAGAACGACACTTGTGTCAACTTGTGTCTCTCTAAATCAGTTATATGATATTCGAAAATTTAAATGATTTTACAATTAAGCTCTTATTCCAACTATCCTATCATTAATTAACTCTTGAAAAAAGGATATCAATTGCATCAATAATGTCAGATGTATAAAAATGTTAGTAAATTCCTTTTTCGCGATGTAAGCCAAAATGAACAAATCTTTTTCAAATTACATTGTATATTATGGTAAAAAACATATTGCAATTTATCTGGGAAAGGATTACATATAATTAATTAATTAATTTCTTTAAACAATTTCTTTATCTTCGGAAAGGCTAATTTTTCCGCGAAAATGTCAAAGCACTAACTGTAATTTGACCGCTGAGCAAAATTGTATGTTTCTCATGAATTTTTTACTGCGCAATAGGCTATTTCAAGACCAGTGCATCGGACTTCATTTTCATCGTGTTATTTCCGGATGCAGGGATTCGCCACCACCGTACGTCGCCGTCGTTAATCAAAATCGCGCACCAGATGCGCGTCGCGATGCCAAATACCTCGACAGAGTCAACGCCAAAGAATTTAAGTGATATGCGCGAAGCCACAATAGCGCACTTTATTCGTCGTCTGCGAAGCGGCAGTCGCTCTATTATGAATGAAGATTATTACACGGGCGATGCACTACTCCGTGAATGCGTGAATTGCACAAGTGATTACAACGCAAATTTGTCTTTCTATTTGATTTAATGTGAAAAAAATGAAAAATAAATTTCATAAAATGATTATTTGAGATTTTTCAATTTTCTAATAATACCGATTTTCTATATAGAAAAAGCAATTAACGTGTAATAGGGACTTTTTTAAAGAGAATAATGTATTCAGAAGACAATAGCTAAAAATTGTTACAGTTGTTGTAAAAGGTACCATAAAATGAACCTGATATGACAATAGCTTTTTTCGATGCAAATACTCATTTATTTTTGTGCTCTTCAAAATATCACAATATCATTTTAAAAAATATATTTCTACATTCTCATTTGATTGATGAATAAAGTAATACAAAATAAATTAATCGGAAAAAATATAAATAATTTAATATTAGCATGTTTTGACTCTTCTTGAAATTATCCTCAACTTACAATTGGTATTTCGTATTAAGTATTAAATTTTCAAATGTTTATATTTTATAGGTGTTTTCAATAATATTGCATGAATAATGTTATGCTATTTAATTGTGATTCTTAACTTTTTTATTAACAGAGATTTTATTTGTTATATCAACATGTGCAAATATAATAAACTTTAAAAACAGAGAATATGATACATGCATACAATCGTAAAAAAATAAAATTATATCCCATAATTTTTTCATATTTTAAACTTTTATGTGCAATGATTTTCATTTTATATAAACTTTCATTTTAAACAGTTTTATTTTTGTTGTAAACAATAATATTTCTTTAGATAAAATGTTTATTTTACATAATAATTTAATGATTTCGAATTTTTTTTCTATTGTCAATGTGCATTAATTTTATTTTATGTGTGTGTGTTGTTTTCTATGATATTTTTATAGTAAAGAATGAACTGTTTTTAACTGCGCTTTCATCATTTACATAAAGTCTCTTCTTTTTCTCCAATTTTTGAACTGGCGTACACTGACGCTATAAGTTAGAGTGGAACAAATACAGTTTGTTTTATACTCTAACTTATTGCACTAGTTTAGAACTAGTTCAAAACTCTTTAAAAAAAAAACAGGCCTATAAGTAAACGCACTTTATTTATTTTGTTATTTACTGTTGAAATTTGATCCCTATATCATATTATTGTATACACTATTTTTGACCTCCCATTTTCACACTTTTTAATTTTATATTAATATTGAAATTGGGTTTAAATGTTGGCGACTTTCATTAATTTGACGTTGAAACTAACGTATCTCTCAAAATTTTGAATAAATTAAAATTTAATATGCATTTATATCAAAGTAATATTAATTTGGAACCAGATATATATCTTATTACCTGCTTTTATCTTACCAATTAATTACAAATAATATCAAGTAATTGAAATATCAAGAATATAGAAGAATAAATTAGAGTCAAATTCGAATATAGATATATGTAATAAAGTTTAAAGTTTTAATATTCTGATAAATTGATATAAAATATAAATTTAATTTAAAAACATAACGTTACATTGTATTACATGATATGTTTCGGCATCCGATGTTATAAATTTACAGAGCAAAATCGCAGTGAAAAAGTCAGGTGTATTTTGAATAGTTACTATTAATTGATATTAATTTATTAACAATTGTTAATAATATTTATTATTCCATGTTATTCCTATTACCTATGCTTTTCATCGTGTTTAAGATTTAACTTTTAGTTTCCCGTAATGTCACGCCTCATAGTGCACGTCAAATATACGCATTTTTATAAATTACCCAAATCAAATGTTCTTTTAAACGCACGCATTATAATCGCGTGACAACGAGTGGAAATTAAGAATAATAATTAATTAATTAACTATTCATCAATCAATAGAATACGATGCAAGATACTTTGCAAGGCATTACGCAATAGTACTTTCTCATTAATTTTTTATTGAAAATAATCGTGTAATGCCTCTATCAGATTAGAAATTGAAATTGAGATTGGATTGGATAAAGTTCACTGAACTGATATTGGTTTTTTTTTTTTGATTGATGATATGGATTTTATGATTTGATGCTATGGACTTTACGAATTGCGTAAATTAATAAAACATATTCATTCACAAGAAACAATCGTATTTGTTCGTATTGTTCAAATAATAATTGTTTCAAAGGATAACGCACAAAGCGATTCACTCTGTTACTTTTTGAATTATGAATAATAGTACGGTAATTTCGCATAAACAATAGAATTGTATGTAAAACATGTACGTCATAGCAATAAACATTGAAGCTACGTAATGATGTTACTACGTTATCATTTCAAAATGCTTAATATTTCATTAAATTTACATTAAACATTCTCTTTCTTTTTGAATGAATTATTAATATGAATAATGGATAAAACACTAATGTCACATTGGATTGTATGTCACTCTTAACTCAAAGAAAGTGACTAAATTTATATAATCCATCGAGGTAATTATGTAGAATAGAATCTTTTTCGAATTTTGACATTTATTGGCTGCAATTTTAATAAAAATCTATACTCAGAGAGTGATAATCAATCAAAAAAATATGTAACCTATTTTTTTTAACTATTTGTGATAAAAATAAGATAAGGAAAACCTCTCCCAATAACCTTAACGTATATTGTCGAAGTTATGACCCTATAAATGACTTTGAAAAAGTTTTAACTGTCGATCGTTAAAAAATTATAAACAAAAAAAGTTTAAAAAAATAACGAAAAAAGAATTAGACCACAATCTTTCCTGCTTATGTAATGACTTTTCAAACGAAACGAGATCCGCTCCACTTCTCTCCTACTTAGGGACGTCCGACTTTTCACACGAAGCAAAGTCCACACCCTCATCTCTGCTTAGGAGTGTTCGTGAGAAATTTTATTCGTTAATAATTAAGTCGCTTTGTGTAGAAAGTCGAATGTCCCTAAGCAGAGAAGATATAAAGTGCATCTCGCTTTGCATGGAAAGTCAGACGCCCTGAGACAGGGGAATGTGAGATGGAAATCGTTTTGCGTGGAAAATCATACTCCCCTAGTCAATCTATCATACCTCCTCCTTTGCCTAAAGTCATCCGACTTTCCATGCAAAGCAAACAAATAATTACCAACTTTGATTGTTACGAACTTTTTAATCAATTACGAGCGACTAAAATTTGTCGGAGATCACTCAGCATTATGACAAAATCAAAGTCATCAGAGCGGAGTCCCTTGATCAAAATTTTTATCCTTCCATGTGAAATAACAGACTTGAAAGAAAACTTTACACTTTCTATCAAGAAGGAAATACCAAACCAATACTTTCTTCAATCGTGCAAGCAACATCGAATAACTAATGTTAGATTACAATTTTTCATTAAAATTAAATATGTTTAATGGAGACACGTATTCGTTTGTTTTCTTGTAAAAATTTCGTTTTTTTTCTTTTATCAAAGAAAAGAT
Organism: Acromyrmex echinatior; assembly: GCF_000204515.1. The sequence goes on from NW_011627791.1 coordinate 297,126, forward strand.
ATAAGTACAACTTAAAAAATATTATTTCGCAATAATTAAAATAAATAATGTCCCAAATAATTGCGTTCTTATATAAGGATTACAATAGGAAAAATAATTATTATGTAAAAAGATAAAAAAACATGAAATCTTTTTATCTTTTTACATAATGTGAATAACACATTTATCACTATAAAGAAAAGTAGCAACAAGGGAAATTATCTTTCTCTCTCTACGTATAAAATAAAAAATAATAAAAATCAAATCCTATTCTGTGACACTAAAAAGAGTCATGATGTTAAATCAATTTGAAACGAGTTTATCGTAAGAGAAAACCTTGATTACGCGAGGAACGTAAAGTACTAATAAATGGGTAAACGAACAATTGTGACGTTGCATCACGCTGCGATTTAGTATGTATTAATACATCTAGATTATATTACGTATATACGAATCGTTAGATACGATCTAACAATCCTTGGCAAATGACCAAGATATTCTCGAGAAATCCAAAGACGTGGGCCGTACTTGGAGGTGATATCTGTACTCCAATTTTCTGAAAACACTTTAATGACACGCGATTTAGCACCGCGTTTTAACTCAAGAACAAATAAACAGATTCGATTCTAATAAGTACGATGAAAATTGAAATTTTGTTAACATCAATATATATATCATACATATTTCAATATATATAATCCATGAAATCCTTGTACTAAAAATGTAATTTGTATTTAATCGACATAATCTCGTTTGCTTAATTACTATTTTTAATGCGCTTAGCACCAACTTATGTACCGTTTTTGTCACGTTTTTCTCGTTACGAATATAATTACGAATATAATTTTGTAATTTATAATCGGCCATCTAAGTTTACTATGGCATGTGCCACGCGACGTTATTAACTGAAAGCACGCAATAAGATTAGCAGAAGCAATTAAGATCTTTTCACGGTCGTTAGTTACTTCTGTACTTTAATTAAATTAGCCTTTCGCGCCTTCATTAACTGTAGTTATAACAGAAGTATTGCACAAAATATGATTACTTCAAAACTTTCAGATAAGATTGAAAAATTAATCAATATATCATAAGAAAAATAATGTTTAAATTTTTATAGAAATTTAGATTGTATATACGGGCATTTACTTTACAAACTACAGCACTGCTATTATATTAAGCTGTTATCACGTAACTCTTTTTAACTGTCATGTCATGTAGATTAATATTCGTTCAACTATGCGCAAAATTTCAGGTCGCACAGGAACTTCTTAATTACCCAAACTTGAGCAATTAACACGTATATTAATGACGTTGCATGTTTTCGATTCAATGGCCGCTTAATATAATACATACCAATAGATCTTAATAAGATTATTGAAAGGCAATAATTATTTAATGCCTTAAAACATGATAAACAAAAAATTGTTACCTCTTTAAAACTCAGTGTAGTTTATAAATAACAGTGTAACAGTATAATAACAGTAGTTTATAAAAATAAATAAATAGTTAAATGTTTCTATTAAATCAAGAAAAAAGCTTATTAAAACTTTTTAATTATCATACAGTAGTCACATAGCATAAAAAGAGAAATGAAATATATGCAATATCAAAAGAGTTAGTACATAGAATTAACCTTTTTGATATTAACGACGACTATAGTCGTCCAGTATTGAACGCTCGCCGTGCACTAATGATGATTTTAACAATTTTTTAAGTGTTATTACTATAAACCATGTTAAAGTGTGATTTCTTTCCTCAATACTTTACATTACACGATAAAATTACTGCTCCTTCTCTATAGTGGCAGCGTATTCACGATTTGACTGTCCGTAAAATGACATAGCGGCGAAAAATAAAGCCGTATCGAAAAGGTTAAAACCATCATAGTCAAAATAGAGGGATACGTCAATAATATACACGCCACTTCGTAAGAAGTGTATATCGCGTTAAATAAATCAGAAATATTACAAGAATATACTACTGTAAAACATTTTTGTCGTAGAAAATTGTTGTCGGGTAGTATTTCGAGTTTATCACGAGCCACTTCTATGATCGCGGCGATTATCTGCGATGACGGGCCGATCAGACCGTAAACCGTGAAAGAGGCTAATGAGAAAGGGTAATTATGTTTAAGGGAGTCGGGTCGATTCGTGGGCGAGTAACCGTTAAATGTCACGCCCGGCGAGTAGAGATATTATTTTTAGTCAGACACTATTGGCGCTGGTAACGGCGACGCGATAACCGCTTTAAAGCGATATTGGACGAATGAAAAATTGTCGCGGAATTGAATTCGAAATCCTATTGATGAAATTTCATTGATTCTTTTTTTTGCAACGTACAAATACTTTGGTTTCAACCGCCGGCTTTCTTCCTTTCTTTCACCACAAGCAAATAAATTAATTATGTCTATGTAGTGAGAAAATGATGAATCAAGAGGTGGATGTTAAAACTCAAACAATAAGATTATGGAGGATTATTACAAAAATATTGTTACTATTATATATAAGTATTAATGAGAAAATATAAAATTAAAATTTAAATATTTAAATTGTTTTGCGATTCTCATACTATCAGCATAGCTTATTATTCTTCTAAGATTCACGACTTTATTTATCCATTAAATGATAACCAATTTAATACTTTGAATTTCTCATATTTCCATGATGACTTTTATTTTAACGATACTTAATTTAATTGTATGAATGCAAGATTCGTGGATTTCAACATTACATTTTGTGTGTGTGTGTGTGTGTGTGTGTGTGTGTGTGTGTGTGTTTGTCTGTGTAACATCTTACTTTAAAATATACATATATATGTACATTGAAGCACTGGAGAGACACAAATCTGAGTTGAAACGATTGCGATTCTGAAGCATTGTTAAATATAAACTTTGATTTTTGTTAATTAAACAATAATTGACTAGTAACTGCATTGACTTTCATAGGCTTACTAATTTTTGTATTATTAATTCGGATCCTGATTTATTATTAATTTTAATTAAAATTGAAATTATTTTCTATAAAACTGTAAGGACAATCCTTTAATTTTTATTTAAAATATAGTCTAATTTTTTTGCAGTCTAATCTTATTATCAAATAACAACACAATCAAAAAAATTATTAAAGATATTCCTAAAATTGTAAAAGCAGATCATAATTATGCATCTAATTAGGCGTCATTTAAATTTGACGTTAAGGACATGAATAGTACGAAGAACACGAAGAAAAAATAGAAGGTAAGTAATGACAGAATTTCTGTCCAACACAAGCTAAGGCTTTACCGGAACTTAACATCATAGTCCTCCGATAAGGTATATTAGCGCAACTAGGTCACTCTACGAGCAAACTGAGCTCCGAGCTCGAAAGTTTCTTTGAATCGTCTTGCATATATATCCCAGAGTAAGTAATTGCATCAAAAATATGACCGATTATGTCACTTACAGACTCACCTCAGCCTAACATATTTGACATTCGATTCAGTCAATTCATGCCCGAGTATTTAACTTCCCGAGTATTTAACTGAATTGTAATAGAAATAATAATTTGAATACGAATTTGAGAGAGAATTGTTTCAATGACTTCTTTAATAGTCATTTATAAACATTATAATTTTTAATTTTCTTAAAATTATATTGTCTACTGATGTTAAGTTAAAATACAGGGCGATATATATAACAGAGATTTACATGGAAATGTTTTGGAATTACAGTTATATCTTGTGTAAAAATTATTGCATGCGTTAATTTTGCGCGAAAGAAACGTGTCAAACGTGCCATTATATTTATTTCTCAAAAAAACGATGGAATAGATTTAAACGAAAGGTCATTCTTTTGTGGTCAAAATTGAAGCTTCCAAGCTCTCTATTTGAAGCATCAACTCATCACTGCCAATTTTTCTCTCCTTATGACCCCGCCCAAACCGGCCTTGTACATGGCCTCGGTCAGACAGATCAATAGAGACATAGATGCCGGAAGGCCATGAAAAGATTCTATGGGAAGAGGGAAGCTAACAATGGACAATAAGCTAACGCGAAAAAAAGAGGATAGAAGCACCGCACTGTAGAAATCGAATATGGTAGACTCACTACTGTCGAAACAATCAGCAAATCAACGAAATAAAAATCTCGGTATCGTATAATATCCATAAATTCTCCTTAAATAGCTCACAGAAGTCAATATAAAAATCGGTTGCTCCCGTTATACAACCGAATGAAAATAGAAACTATTGATTTTGTATTAAATATATATACGTTAACAACTTAGAAAAAATATGTAAAAACTGAAATGTAGATCTGTAATCTTTAATGTAACTTTTATTTTCAGAAAAAGTTCAAAAATTTGATAAATAAAAAGTACATTTTTTCTTTAATATATAATTCTTAATACTTACATAACAATATAAATGAACATGAGATAACATCAAAATTAAAATCTAAATTGCTTAATTATAACTCCTTTATTCATATCGTTTAATCTTATTGCGACTTTGGCTTACTAAAGTTTGAAGTTTATTTTTTATAATCTTCTTCATATTCATGTAAATCAAAAGTTTGTACTTGATTAAAGTAACACGAAAAATAAAAGAACAAGGACATAGATATATGTACCTATATTCTCTCTGGAGATTACATCATCTTAAGGACAATCTACTAAACTTTTGAATAGCATAATTTACAACTTAAACTATAATATGGAACATAATTTTAGTTAAAATCAGATTCAAGACTACCGTGCAAATATTATCAGAACAGCTAAATTGGAATCAAACTTGCAAAAGATTAACATGTAACTAAATTTTATAAATAAAAAATAGGATGATATTTAACGTAAGTAGAAACAGCTTTGTTACAGTAAAAAAAACATTATGTATTTGTGTTAGAAACGATTTTTCTTAACCACAAATATTCTTGTTAATCGTTTATATTAAATTTTTTAACATATTCAAGTGTTAATTTAACATAATGTAATAATATTATTTAATATAAGGATTTTGTGTTACGTTGATATTCAATTTTTAGTGTCAAAATGACATAATTTGTGAATAAGTAAATAAGTAACATAAAACTAATGTGTTTTAAAACGTAAATTCTAAGATAAAGAAATAAAATTAATTTAATATATCATAAAATTCATTTTACTGAAAAAATATGCTTCCATGGTTTATTTACAAATTGTGTCAATATTTGTGTATTTATTCTTTTACATAATATTTAAATAATCTTTATAACATATTCAGCTTGTGTTATTAATCCAAGAATTTGAGTGGACATGTGATTTATGTTAAATTTGACACATTTTTTCCAACAGCATACATTTTCAAGATATATCGTTTATTAAATTGACGATTTTTATCTCTTTTCCGCGCTTTTCTATTTCCATTAATAATCAGCAGTAAGTAACATAGTCGAGGCAATGCATTTTCACGAAGTTAATGAATTCTACGGAACGCATGGATGCCAAGGAAAGTCAGTCTTTTTTTCGTCTCGCGTTCTTTTTTTCAGTCGGTACGTGCAATCTATCCCGTCGCGCGCTTCATGAATTACAAATCGGCCTTGTTAACACTGATGCTTGTCTGGGAACTAAACGCCACCGACATACAGCTTGACGAGACTACGGAAATCATTTTTCAACGTTTCACGTTAATGACAAACGACGAGAACCGTTGGTTTTTCTGTCCACGCACTACTTTTTGTTCCTTCAACTTTGATGTAAATTTAAAAAGGAAGTATTCAATCTCGTAAAATGTTAGGATACTTGGATAAATTTAATTTCACACGTTTTATTACATAATAAATTTTTAATAAAAATGCAGCATATATATATATATCGAAATTGCTTTATACAAATATAATATGCCAATTATCAAATAATAAAATTTTTATAATTACCTTCTATTTAATTTATATTAAAAGCACACACATATTTTTACACATTCGTTATGTATGAGCAATATTATTACCGTAATTATTATTTCTTATAATCTTACCTATTTTACATAAGCACTAATAATCTCGATAAAAATTTCGAATTATTTAACGTAATGTGCGAATGATTAAATACGTTTAAAATATAATCAAAGTAAAAATCTGATTTCTTCACGAAAATGTACAAACCTACATGAAACGATAAACTTCCATAATCACCGCCATCTGTATAATTTGGTAAATGCAACTAATTACCTAATATATTGTAAAACGATTCAATACGTAATTCAGAACGATAGACAAGGAAAAATTTTGAACCATAAATTATCAGTACTCTGTCATCTCGTTTAATTTTTGAAATAAAAGCGTGAATACATTACTAATTTATCATCAAATATGAAAAATATCCATTTTTCGAATGATTAACAGGGCAAGTGAAATATTCATTCGCTAAACTAATTGTAATAATAATTCTTCTTAAATGTGCGATATAATTAATTAGATCGTGTCGATAAGTCGACAAGTGCTAATAATTAATGTTTGATTAATCGCTCGTACATTATAATCTAGTAATTTCATAATGAATAAGTATTAATGCGAATACGTACAATGAATATCCTGTAAGGAAAAATATAACTCATTTTTAATGCCAATTCCACGAATTATAATTTCTGTTTGATATATTCAATTTATTGTAATAATGACGCTTAATATACGTAGTCGCAAATTAAATAGTGAAAGGTAACAATAGTTTCCTGCAGCTTGTAGTAATCTTTTTAAATTTTATAAGTTTTTTTAAAAATCACTACAAATGGTAACAATCACATATTTTGCAAAAAAAGAATAAAATGAAATGAAATGATGAATTATAACAAATCTTACTCAAGAAAAAGCTATAAGAATTTCAGACTTCCGTCTACTAAAAGTTAATTTAATCTGTGAACGACTCGGGCATACTGCAATTTCCCTCTCTCTTTCTGCCATACTGATTTCGTAGGAAGCACATTGGATCGAGGAAAAAGCACGCATTATCGTGGCTGCGAAGTCTATGTTTTGGCAATACGCCAATCAAGCTTTCCCAACAAGGCAAAGTGTTTATCGATGCTTGCAATCCCTTCTCTTCGTTATCCCTGCACTACCTTTCGACCTATTTTTCTGCTTTTAAGGTATACATCAACGTCACTTTAAAGCCATCCCGTGTTCAACTTCGCGTGAACGAATCTTCGATAGCGCCTCGCTCGAGTTTTTAATCCCCGGAAAGAACATTTAAGAGGGACAGCGATTAATTTTATATGATAACATAATTTTCTTTGATCATCGCAGCTTTTTACTCATACAGTACATAAGTCGCTTAACCAAGAAAATCTATGTATTTCTTCAAGATCATTTATTAAAAGAAAAAAGAATAACTGTGCCCAAAATTAACTTAAAATAAATTTAATTGCAAATAAATATAAAAATATTTAATTAAATAAATATCGCAAAAGATTTAATGTAAAAATCTGCCAATAAATTGTCAATAAAAATCTGCCATAAATTGTATATTATACAAATTTTCATATAACATAATTTTTGAAAAAAAGAACAAATGTTCATTGCCATTAAAATTTATCTAAATCTTTAATTGATGTTTATATCAAAATACTATATTTTATTTTATAATTGCAAAACAAATTCAATTTAAAACAAGTTTATTAGCAGATGTTACCGCATTTTATATTACATTGTTTAGTAATTTTACGCATTTTCCTTTTATGAAGATTTTCCTTTTATGATCCCTAAACATCTTGTACCGAATAGCGCAAAACATAAGACATTGATGACAATGAATACGAAATTCCAGAACAATTTGCCCTTGTATTTATTTTTTACGCAAGTACATCTTAATCTATCCTGATTAAAACAACTCTCGAGGATAAGCGACTGCGATTTTACGCTTCTTCTTAAAACTCACACTCAATCGTATTCTGAGAAAAAATGATATTACTATTGTATTAAAGGTACGTTATCTCACAGCATATAACGTATGCACAGATATATCCATAAATTAGTCGAACGAATGTAGAAGCTTTCCCATCCTTTTGTCGTCCGCAGAAATGAATATTCAATTTAGCGAGGCTAGAGATCTAGTGCAAAAACCTGTTCTTGGTATTACTGACTTGCTTCTTAGATCGTAGGGATTTTCCAAGTGAAATAACTCCTCTTTATTCTTATGCTAATCATCACATAATTTATCCTTCCTCAGAAATCCTCTCTTGTGAAAAGTGGAACACCTCCATTCATTCACAATAATATCAATATATCGAATACGCAAAATTAACACGAAAATTATTTTAAAATTTATTATTAAAATTTCTATGTTAGAATTTAATTTTAATCTAACATAATAGATTATATCTTATATTTCAAAATTTCTATAAAGATGTGAAATAACGAATGTACATGCAAAATATTTAGAAACACATATAAATATGTATGTATTTTGCACAAAATATGCACTAATATTTGAATCATAATAACGTAGATATAAAATAATTCACTTAAATCAAGTAATTTCGAATAATTTCCTTAATTATTTATTATTTTCTAACTGATTTTCATAATAATCATGCAGAAATATGCAACTTTCTCAAGATACGTTACATCCGCAATTGTTAAAAAGGCAAAGAAAGTTCTTATCATTTTCTTATAATAATTTCTTCCTGAAGATATATCGCTTTTACTTTATTGTTTCAGTGAATGATACTGTCACAAAGATCCAAATTGCTAAATATAAAAAAAAGTGAGAAAGAAATCATAAAAAATGTAAAACCACTATTGTACTTTTAGTTTCACCTTTAATTTTATTTTTTAATGATTATTTAATTTTAGCGAAAATTCTTTTTAACATGCTATCTTTATTTCCGCTATATATAATTCTGCTCTCTTTATATTACCAAGAATGGTACAACTTTTTTCTAAAATGTCAAATATTATGAAAAAGTGTAATATAAATGTTAAATATTTAAGTTTGCGTGAGATCAGTTAAAAAAATCTGTGTAAAACAATTAAGAAGTATATACGTATAACATGTGTAATAAAAATTAATATATCAAAATTTTTTAATGTTTAAAACTGTTCATTGCTTCAGCTTTTTTTATTTTTTTATATGACATATATGTATCTATAGCATGCTTGCAAAATGCAAATAGTCATCGTACACGATTTTCATTCATGTCGCGATGTGAATTCACGCTCGATGGATTCCATTGGGGAAAGATTGGTTGATAAAGTGCATCGGGCAGATTGAATAAGATACTGTGATACGACACGTCAAGATCTGGATAACTTCCACTTATAACAAACTGAATAACATTCAACGCGATGCTCTCAGAATTTCGAACAAATCCTTTAAAGAGTCATCCTTTTCCTCTCTTCCAACGTTGTTAAGTTTCGTTTGCAGCAAATCCTTTAAAGGGTCATTCTTTTTCTCTCTTCCAACGTTGTTAAGTTTCGTTTACAGCGACCATTACCCACTTCACGTAATAATACTTTATTTCTTGAGAGCCACTAAGATATTTGCTATACGCACGCATATTATGCACTTAGAAAAACGGTTATGAAAGTAAACATAGAACGAAACTACGGCACTACACAAAAGAAAAAAAATACTACATTGATAAAACTAAGTTTACAAATTTATGAAAAAGAAATTTAGGTTAAAATACTTTCATGCACATATGCATGCGAAACATAGGTATAAAATAGTAAGCAGAGCAATAATTGCACCATTTGTATCTAGCAGTAAGTGCTCGTCTTGTGAGAAATGGCGCTGTAATATGTTAGATAAAGATAGTTGTACGCAATTAAATGAGATAGAATAATAAATTATTAAGTAAGAAATGAATTAAAGATTTCATTATTACCGATATATTTTTACAGCGATTTCGGCTGAGATGTATAGTATATAATATGCACTGGTGTATATAAAAGTCGTCATATATAATTGTCGTAAAGATGTGTTTAATAAATATAAAAACAAATTAAAGGGGGATTCATGAAATCCTCAATACATTCTATTATGCTGTTAAAGTGTGTAGTTGTTAATTTGTATTTTACACTCACACAGCAATTTCGGGAATGGAGATCATTTGGTGTGCACTGATGCATATTAAAACCACATTATTGTACACTGTAGAACGATCTTCCAAATTTCTCTGTTATTTCGTAGAACGTCTCTCGCGACATTTGAAAATGATTTTAAAATTGTAATATAAAAATTTTCTGTGCAATAAATCATATTATTATAGTTAATCTACTTGCAAAATTCATTGTTTCATTGAACATTTTTTGCACAATCTCTTCGATGTTATTTTTGACTTTCGCTCTGCTTTCTTTTTTACGTTTTAATAGATGTATTAATTCATCATCTTGATAACGATGTTAATAATTCCATGAGCACATATATAAATCACTGAGCCATTTTGACTTTAATTAACGTTATTCGACGATTAAACCCTTTGGAATTGACCAATAGCATTTGTCGTTTCACTTAACAACGGATGCGATTATTAGTCAATTCTAATGGATCAAATTATCGATTAAAAAGTTAATCGGAGTTGGTCGAAATGGCTCTCATCATGACATGAATTAGTGACAATTACCCCAACTGGCTCCGACAAATTTGTGAGAGCCACATTGTACACATTTGTGCGGTGTGTTGAGTCCCGACAAACATGCGATACTAGCGAGAGACTGCACCGACTGCATTCGACCAGCCGAACCTTAAAACATATATAAATGGAAGAGGAATTGAGTGCTGAACGTGAAGCCAATAACTGTGCGAGAGAAAGCTGTAATTTCAAATGTCGCAATGTGGATGTGCCACTCACAGTTCCATTTAACTGGTTCAGCCCGTTTGTCCTTATAATTAACGATAATATGGCTACGTTGAGTGGAGAAAACTAATCGCAGTTAACGCTTAGTAATTCTTTCTGATGATTCTTGCCTTTAGTTCTTCGCTGGATTTAAGTGTAGGAACCAATCATATTAAAGAATCACTAAGCGCTAACTGATTAGTTTTCTCTGCTAAAATATGTGAGAACACTAAAACAACTGTACCTCAACTTATAACATGGTACATTGATTTGCATGCGCATTGCAAACATTTGGGATGTTACAGCTTTCTCTCGCATGATGTTAATTTCACGTTTGGTACATAGATGGTATAAATAATAATTCCGCTTCCATATATTTTATATATATATATATATATATATATATATATACACATATATATATATATGTTCAAAAGTCAGAACATAACGATTTCAGCTAGAATGATTCCGATTCTGCACATTTCGGGTATCGGTGTAATTTGTGTATGTAAAAACGAAATGCAAATATTTCGAATTATCAAATACACATTTTATTAACAGCACAATAGAATTACTGTATTGAGGATTTCACGATTTAACCTGTTTTTATATTTATATTACACATCTTTACGACAATTGTGTAACAACAATGGCTTCTATATGCACACTAATATATCCCAGCCGAAATCACTATTCAGTGTGCAAATTAATATGCACTAGTGCACCCCAGCTGAAATCGTTATAAGATCTCCTTTAGGGGATGCTGGACCGACAACCGACTTGATTAATGACCATAAAACGATTCTTAATTCCAAAGCAAAACATTACGTATATTAAGTAAAACGTTAAGTAAAATATTAAATAAAACATTAAATAAAACATTAACTAAAACATTACATTTCTTGCACTGCTACATCTTATATATCTAAATTAGCATTCTATAAATGATCGTGTACATTCAAATTGTATTTTTTCATTCATTTCAATAGTAATTAAGTTTCAAAATAATAATTTAAAGATCTCATTATATTCTTATACATTATTCAAATGTAGAAAACTATTTTTTGTTTGGACATATACTAGAATCATTTAATTTATATTATGTAAAATAATGACGTATATGTAATAAGAAACCGTAATTTATATTTTTTGGAGTTTTTTTATACAGATTTATAATTTCTCACAACTTCTTTTTCCACATTCTTTTTTTTTATTTTGAAAAAGGATTTTTTATTTTGTACAACGAAAATGAACGAAATTAAAAAGTATGAAATATGTGCTTCATCGGTATTACAGACAACAAAATTAATTCGTAGTTTCAGTAGCAAAGTTTTTTTAACATCGTTAATTTTCTCAAGATTCTCCACGTGCACAAAAATTAATATCCATCCCTTTAACAAAAAAATTTGCACGATGGAGGATTAAAAGTATGATTGAATTGCATTGTTGCCAATAGACGAGTTACGTAATCTCTATGATAAGCGAAAAATTTCGCGAAACTAATTCTGCGTACCAGTTTTATTTCGGAGTTCTCGCGTGGTTTTTAATACCGCAATTTTCAATCTTTTGTTCCGGCACCACGTAAGTCTAGGTCGAAGCTAATTCATATCGGCAACCACTATTCGCCTGGTGTAGATTAAAAAAGAATCAAGTTAATCGCGCGACTAGACGAACCCTCGAAGCACCTGTTGATCCTTCTCGTTAAAGTTTGAAGGAAGTGACCTGTCCTGATCCTGCAGACACGCAAAGCAAACGCTAAAGCAGGCAGTGAGACACAAAAAAGTAGCGATACGCCGTTGACTTAATCGACAAATCAGATTTTTTCTTCTCGATTCGACATGACTATATTACATTACATTATCCACTAAATCCAGATCAATGCCAAGATTATTTTGCGCTATTTTACGAATCTCGTCCGATGCTCTAAGAAAATTTCTAGCTCAATTTTCTAGCTAGCAAAGCTACGTACTCACACTTCGCCTGCATAATGTTAGACAAAATCATTTTACATAAAATTATTGGAGGAATGTAATTTGCATACAAAGTGCCATGTAACTATTGTCACTCTTCTCTATTTGTGTATTGAAGTCAAGAACAATAATAGTTCTTATAATGTTCAGATAAATACCATAGTACCTATAAGAAAATTCCAGAATAAAAATGTTCTAATAAATAGTCTTTAGTCTGTCTTTATTCCTCGATTCAAGTTCCTTTCTGTCAAAAATTTTTTTACAAAAAAACACACGATTTATTTCTATCCAATTTACCAATCATTACCGATCCTCTTTCTCGATGCTTACTTTTACCTTTATTAAACTAGTAATAAATTTCTGGAATCTCTATTTCCTATTTTAAATAAGTCATATCAGTTATTTTATCAAACACTAAAAAAAAATGGAATTTATAATTAAGAAATTTTAAGTAGCCCTGATCTAATTTTAAGGATCTTTTCAGGTTCTTAGTTAGTTAAGGTCATCATTTCTTTCCCCCAGTAACTAAATAATATTTAAAATAATTTTTTTTCAAAACAAATTTTTTTAATATAATAATTATTCTAAAAAAATATTATTGATGTAAATAGAGATAATTTTATTATAAAATTAATAATTTTTTGGATAAAACATTTTTAATATCTCGAATAGTTTTCGAGATATAACGAAAAAACTGAAAATTTACACATAAAAGAGGTGATTTCATCCTTTCAAACGTTTTTCCATCGAAACTGATATTTTCTAAATTCATCTTTTTACGTATCCTATATGTACACAAAGTTAATCAAAATTTAACACCTCGCGTTCCCTTGTAATCTTTGGGTTGAACATCTTTGTCTTAAACTTAAGAATTTGAGATACTTTAATGAATTGATTAGATCACCGTATCTCTGAATACAATTGTTACATTTACTTATAAAACGGAGAGAATACATCTTAAGAGATACTTTACCAAGTAAAAACGAAAAACTTAAATATCGATATGGTGACAAGTGAGGTTCTCTTGTGAGATATAAACAATTTAAAACTGTACTTTTTATACATGTCGTTCTATACAAGTTGATGAAAATGTCGCATTTATTTTTATATGGTCTAAATTAGCAGATATGTTAATAAAAAACGAGTATGCAATGAAGCAACATAAACCGGATATTGTAAAAAAAATGTTATAATTTTTTACCGTTTAGTTTGGCAAGTAGAGCTTGAAAAGAATGCAATTTTCGTAAACATTTGTTAATCTGTCATGTGAATTAAAGAGAGTTTATAAGTATAGCAATGAGCTGCGTTATCTATATTCATTTTTTTTCGTATATACGTGCGGCTATGGACAAATAACAAAATTATCTTTCACTGGCGGAAATATCGCCACCGAGCGCGCAGGGACTTAACTTTTGAGGGTGTTATCACGAATGTGGGTGTTATCACTATCTTAATATTGTAATAATACTTAAGATGTAACGTCATTCTCTTCAAAATGGCACATATATATGTTACAAAATTATTTTTAACAATACAATTTAATACAAAATAAGTACTAAATATTCCAACAAAGTCGATTTCAGTTTGCTGTAAAGTTGCTAGCTTAATAAAGCATCTGATATTTACACAATAATCAATTCGTAATCAATATAAAAAGAGTAATAAAAGGACCTAAAGTATCTGAAAATGTAGCTAGAATAAATCTAAAAATAATTTTGTTAGACTTATATATTTATTAAAATTATTATATAGGACGCTTAAATTTATTGCTAGAACGTCAAAACGTTTTGCAGCATTACTTATTATGCTTGAGCGTTCTACATGATTATTTTAGTCCAACAAAATTATTTTCAAATTTGTATCTAGCTTTTTTTTAGATATTTCAACAAAATCATTCTTTTTATGCATAACCTACAGTTGAATATTCCTTTATGAGTACTTTCGAAAAAAAAAAAATCTAAACATAGTGTCATCTAATAAATGTTCGGCAGTAACATTATATGAAAGAAACATGGTCGACGAAGTATAATCTAGACAAACTTCCAAATCGTACGGATAGTAACAAGTAACTATTAGACAATCCTCGGATTACACGTGTGATTGTCAGCTGTCTGAGTGAAAACGCAACAAAAATATCATTGGCATAGATTCGGTCGGACAGAAATAGCGGCTGTGTCATAAAATAGAGGAACAACCAACGCTTCCGAGGAATCGAGAAGCCGCGTTTACGGCGTTTACGGCCGCGGAAGAGATGCATACAAGACTTTTCCGCTTGTGCCGGCGCTCGTTTCCGATATTGGACTGAGAAAGGGAAAAAGAAAATCCGCGGGTTAAAGGAAAAAAGATTTTATAGGCCAGTAAATTCTGCGAGGATAATACTCTTTCGAATCACGATAATATTTTCATCAAATGGAATTTCCTATACCTGATAATTAGATTGAATAATTAGTAGTTTGATGTTTCAAATTGTGTAAACAGTCTATAATTTAATCACGCATATATAAGCGTGTGGTATAAAGCGAATATTTGGCAAATTTTGAGCCAAGTCTTTTCTTTTTAATTATGATAGAAAATTTAATGAAGATATATTTAACAAATTACAAAATAAAATATTTAAAATATTTGATAAGTCTAATATAATGACATGTATATTTATTACATTTATATAAATTATAAATTGTTTTAAGCTCAAGTTGTATATTCACACATACACACATAAAATATGAGAATTATAAAGAATTTTTATAATCTAAATTTTATAATTTTAGATTTTACTCACTCATCTATTAAAGCAGTAATAATTCGGAAAAGTTTGAAAGCATGATAAATGAAAGCGTGCATGGAAAGTGCACGTTATCGAAATAATTTAAAGTGCAAAACATTAAACGTTCGTGAAACTATGTTCCGTACAAAAATGCTACATATGGGCAAGGAACCGTGACGATCTCGTTAAAAAGTTATAACGACGCTAAAGTTGGTCACCAGATTGTGTCAAATACTCAAACTCTCTTGTACTTCAACGGACAATTCACTTCCATTATATAGAGTACATAACTCGACGCATTGTAAGTGCACTATTATACTCTGTTTTCAAATTGAGTTACATGAGTTGTAAATGCAAAATTTGTAAAAATCTCCTTAATTGTATATTTAATATACAAGGGAGATTTTTACAAATTTCGCATTTACAATTCATATAACTCAATATGCTTAAATGCTCCTTAACTGTATATTTAAATTTGTAAAAATCAATTTATCAAGCTTTTTGAACATGAAGAATTCACATAAATTTAGTATCTAATAAATATTTATACGCATATTACTTTTTCGCTTTTTCGCTTTTTAACAATCTTTCAAAATAAAAATACGTTCTATTTTCAAAGATAATATAAGTCTGTCAATTAAAATTATATACATATAGATAAACATACTAAGACAATGACAAAAATTGACACATATGTAGAAGAGGAAATATATTAAGAACGTTGCAAAATATATTTTTACCACAGCGGATAAATTATAATATAATTTGTTCCTAAAAGAAAATGATTGGTTCCTGCTTTTGATTCTTGAATTTAAATGTGTATAAATCAATCATATTGAAAAATTTTATAACAGTTGCAAAGCTATTTTCTCTGCTGAACGCAGCCATTAATTTGTAGTTATGTATATGTATATACATTCCTCCAGGGAAGATCCGTATATCCGTATATCCTTTAAACATTCTAAGGACATCTCCAAAATGTATCTCGGATAAATGTATAGTATAACTATATATATAACTATTATATATGTATGGTATAACTATAATTTGCCTTAATTTAAGTAACAATAAATAAGTAATTACAAAAATGATATGTAAGTAACATAAACGTGCAAGATTTAATATATAACAACGTATTGTAATTTTTGCAACTGACGTATGAAAGAGAGGGAGAGAGAGAGAAACAGATTTCACACATTACAATATGTTGTATATATCAAATTTATAATAATGAATAAAATATTGTATTTACCCCAGCGTAGTCATCGTTACGATGGTGTACCAGAAGGCGGAAGGTATCGAGGTAAAGTTGGTACCGTCGACGTTCTTTTCCGCGTAGAACATGACGGTAGCGAAGATAATGATGGCCATCGCGAGCGAGAACACGAGAAAACCCAACTCGGAAGCGCAGGACTTTAGAGTGTAACCCAGAATACGTAATCCCTGCGAGTGGCGTGAAAATTTGAAGATACGGAACACGCGAAACACGCGTAGCGTCACGAACGCGCCCGACACGTCATCATTGTCGGTGATTCCGAGTCCGATGTAATACGGCAGTATCGCGACCACATCAATTATCGACATCACGGAGCGCGCGAATTTGCATCGGCTGGGTGCGGCGAACAGCCTGAGCAGGTATTCGGCGGTGAAAATCATTACGCACGCTGTGTCCAGGCAGAAGAATACGATCTTGTAACGCTCGCCGCATGAAAGAGTACCGGCACGGCCCGGACGATTGCCACACGGCACAGTCTCCACCACGTTCGCAAGTACGCTCACGGCGATAAAGAATCCGGTGACATAGTAGAATACCAATGCGGCAGTAGAAATGTGCGGATTCTGGAAGGCCCGCCACATCTTCTGCCGAATGTCGAGCAGCTGCTGGAGGTTTTGGTCACCATTCTCACTTAACTTATCGTCCATCAGCCGTTCGGCGTTCTCGCGTTTGCGATCCCTATAGTCCTCGTAACAACAATCGCCAATCACATCCGGCAAGATACCAAAGAATGCAAGTTCCTCATCGTAGCTCGTCAGGCACTCATGCTTCGGATAATGTAGTTTGCCGGTTCTATAATAATTGAGAATGTGCCGGAAGATGTCTGGATCCCGGTCGAAAAAGTACTCCTTGCTCTCCTCGTCGTAGAAGAATTCACGCTCGTTCGAACCGAGTAGCGTGTCCGGATATTTCTCCAGGGTGTTGCGCCACGTCTCGAAGCGACGGCCGCTCACGTTGATCAGCAGCTTCTCGTCGTCAGCCTTGCGCCGGTCTTTCGGGATCGGCGGCGGTGGCAGTGGGTGTGTGGCGATCGGTACCCAACCGATCGCCGCCGCACGGGCGAATGGCAGCCACGCTGCCACCGAGGCCATACTTGAAGGTGGAATCTTCCTTCAGGGTAGCGGGAGAGCCAGCGTTGACCGTACCCGAAGCGTCGGCAACTCTACTCTTGACACGTCAAATCGATTCCCTGTACAAATCTTGACGATCCAGATCTATATATGTAACAAGTCCAACATCGATGATCCGACCCGTATCAATCACTTACGGTAGATACTTGCTTTGACGATGAATAAGATCCTTGAATCATGTAAAGCGTTTTTTTCTTTTTGCCAATTCGAACATTTACAAACTGAAATTTGTGGCACTGCTTGTCACTCAAACATTCGTAGCCATCTCGACGATTACTTCAGTTATCTTTCTTGCAATGAACTTGAAATGATCTTTTTATATTTGCGATTAGCAACTCTTAAAAGATTTTTTTTTACAAAGAGATCCAATAAATCTTTTAAACTTAAAGACTTTTTTCTCCTCTAATTTGTGTTTCCTCCACACAGCGCGGAATACGCTGCTTCTTGCCACGGATCTTCTTAAATCAGTTCGAACTGACATTTGTTTGATTCATGCTTCTTCAAACTCGTCGCACGATCGAATAGTAACGACTACTGACCTAGATTTCTTTCAAAGAACGATCACATTGCTAATTTCTAGATTTAATTCAAGTTCTCGGCTTCTAACGTTCCTTTAATCAGATCTTAGTTTTTAAATCCAAGATCTACTCATTATCCTCTTCCTTACTATCCTTTCTATTTCCTTCTACTTCCATCTACTTATTTCATTTATTTATCTACGAATTTATTTATTTTTCTACTCGTCTCACACAGCTGTGTATATTTAATCTTCTCAACAATCTTTCCTCTTGCGGGAAAACAAATTTGGTTTATGCAAAGATCTTTTATCGTCGCTCTTGTTCTTCAAAATGCAAATATCGAAACAGATTCTTGTCGAGTCTCAATGTCTCGCTGCATTCGTTATAAAATCGCATCGGAGAGATGTAACTAACTAGCCAAATAACATTTGCCCCTCCAACATCGCGACGACGACGACGATGACGACGACGACGACGACGACGGACGACGATGATGATGACGTCGGCGTCGACGGCCTAAGCTCGAGAACGATCCTAAAAATCGTCATTTCACGCTTAGCATTCCTCAAGGTTCTCTCTTTCTCTAGCTCGATCTCTTTAAAAAAGTGTTGAGCTTAACGAAGTGATGACCGGCACGCAGCAGAGCATGATCCGAACGAAGATGCGCGCCGGGCCAACCAACCGCGTTCTGGCAACGTGCCTTCCACCATCATCGATAGTCACGCGATAGCTCTTCGTGGTACTCTTCAGAGTATCGCGCCGGAGATCTTCCACCTGTTTCGGCTCGGTTGGCCGCCGCAAAAGCCTGAGCTTGAATCTCCGCCAGCAAGCAGGACACTACATTCTCTAGTTTTCGAGCTCTCCGTTGAGTCTATACACAGATACGAGTGCACTCCTCGAAGAGACGGCTATCAATGACATTGCTCGTCGATAAAACAATACGTGTTTCTATCGAACCGGATCCAATTCTCACTAATAGTTCACATAACGAGTAACGAAACGTTATTTTTTAATGATAACGAGAAAAAGTATTTTAAAGACTAAAAATGATCACAATTACGAAAATAAGTCTAGAAATTTATGCGAGAGAACATTAGAGACTCTATAAAATTTCTCTTGTACACTTCGTAGGTAAAGATAGAGCTTTTCATAGAATGTTATAAGATATCAAGTATCGAGATATAAAGCTTTCTTCAAAGTGCCATCTTGTAAATGCCAATTGGCTAAGGACGAGAAGAATTTCGTTTCTTGCTTCTGTCTTCAAGCCTTCACTATTATTCGAGCACAATCGTAAACTCGGTCACATCCGTAACGTCGAGATTCAGGTAGATGAAGCTCCGCCGAAGCCGATTATAAAATAGAGGAGAAAACGCTTACGAGTAAACATCAAATCCGTAGCTTTCCGGCGTACTTTTTAAAAGCTCTGCCGTGCTTCGCGTCAGAACAAAAACAGATGTTTGTCACTCGCTCGAGGAGCAAATACCGAGCGAGTTTTGTTCATTGAACACTTCGACCAGCACACACGCGATCTTTCTTCAATTGAGTACGCTCCGCATTTCGCGCAGCGTCTATCTTCGTATGGTCCCGGACTCTTTCCGCGTTGAGCTCTTCTAGCAAGCTCTTCTTGCCGCGGAGCACAAAATACGAAACTATCTTATCGACACGCGCAACTGCTTACGCAAGCATCGTGCGTTTTTCTCCCGCGACGCATCCGGACTATCAAAGCTCAATCCGTTCCTTGCGACGCGCCGACCCGCTAACCCGGAAATTCCGGAAGCTCGCCAGTCGGTCGAAAACCTCCACGATGGAGTTCTTCCCGAGTAGGTAGCGCGTCTCCGCAAGCTCCGGCACTGAAAGCTCCCACGTCGATCTTCCCCCTCAGGCGTCCACCAGGACTATTCTCCGCAAGCTTGCGCGCACTATGTTCGGCTCAGAGAAACTCGATTCTCTCTCTCTCTCTCTCCCTCTCTCTTTTTCCCTCGCTCTCTTTCTCTCTCTTTTTCTCTCTCGCTATGTACCCGATGCCACTTTATACGCGAGTAGTGCTCTCTCATCCGAGCTTTTCCACCGCTGCTCCTCCCGCTGCGAGATGCTTCGTGTCGCGCGCGCGAACAGTGCGTACGCACGCGTGGCTGCGTATATGCGTGTATGCACCGACGACTTCCGTGCGTATACGTAACGGCTGTATCGTGTGGGTGTACGAGTACGTCACGCGTACATGTGTATGTATTGTGTGAGCGCATGTAATATGCCTTTACGCACGCGATACCGACGCGACGCGTCGCGTCGCCAGCACCACGATCGGAGCACCAGCTCGATGAATTGGCCGCTCGCGACTACCGGAGCTTGGCCCGTGGCCCCGAGCTCGTGTGGTTCGTAGTAGTGGTACGGTGGTGGCAGTCGGCAGCCCGGCACCTCCAGAGAAGCGTGGCTCTCGTCGCCTCGCCAGAGAGAGCGGAGCGGCCGCGTCGCAGCAACGCCGTGCGAACGCGGAGCGGTCACCTAGCCAAGGTCTAAATTGATTTTTACGAGCGTCGGCATCCCGACGCGGCGAACGTTTCCCGTTGCCCGGGCAACCCTTCGACGATCATGACGTCACAGTTCCCACTCCTACCCCTTTTGCGTCCACCACCACCATTCGCCTCTATTCTTCAACACCCGATCCGCTACCCCCGTATTTCCACTTTAGCCTACTTGCGCTTCGAGAAACGCTGGTTTTCAGCTTCACTCGCTCGCTCCACACTTTGCACAGTTTTTTTAATGAGAAGAGAAAAAAAGAGATAAAGAAAGAGAGAGAGAGAGAGAGAGAGGAAAGAAGGCAGAAGTTATCCGGACCATCGTGTGTGTGTCTACTTCACACCTTTCATACAAATCCTCGTACTTATCGTTTATATTATCGTTTATGCGAACTCTCCTATTTATTGTTGTGTTTCGTCGTATTTTTTGTATTCATTCATTCATTAAATGTTCTTTGTTCTCGTTATGATTTTTCACATAGATTTACTCTAATGGAGTATTTTTAAACATTTATCTATATATCCCTCAAAACTTCCCAGATAACACCTATTGATTCATATATACGTTTTATATACGTTTTCTAAACGCATCTAATTTTCTACAAACGTTTTAAGAAACGTGTATAAAACCAACATGTGCTACTGGGGTTCTTTCAACTTGAATAATCAATCCCTCAGCACAAATCATCTTTCCCATTTAACTCTGTTTATCTATATTAATGTCAAGACAATCCTACTTTACCAGTTAACTCTTATTCTTTCGAGTAATCTGTCATTTTCCACAGTAATCGAATTTGTTCTATGCCTGCTTATAGTAGATTAAGTCTATTTCTCGATTATAGTTAACCTTGACTCTCTTAATTACATTGTCGTTACAATCTACCTATAAAAAGAGAAGCAGTTATCCAATTTCGTTCAAAAATTAAGGATGTTCAACAAACAGTTGTTCAGAAATTAAGGATGTTTTGGTTATATATTATTAACAGCTAAAAATACATTATTAACCAACAAATCAGCTAAAAATCAAGATACTATCAGCTAATATCAACTAAAAAATTTTTGTCATAAAGACGTTCTGAAACTAGCTAAAAAAAATAAACAACAAATAATTTATAATGGTTTTGTATAACGAAACAATCATATTTTGCTGCAGTAAATAACTTTTAAACGAGTAAATGGGTCCAAATGATTCTTTGCACGAATATTGATCAGAGTTTTATTACTATATAAAAAATTTTGATTTAATTCATAATGCTATGATCTTATTAAATAAGTAGTACAAAACGTGATTTTACATAAAAATCGGGATAAACAAAAAAATTAAATAATTTTTAATAAGAGAATTGTGCTTTGAGATGACACATACATCCGTAAACTCAGTCATTATTTTAACTGTCCAATTTAATACGCGCATGAATGAAATTGATGAATAAAATAAAAGCAACAGCTATTGTTTATTCTGACACGACACATGTTACTAGTAATTTATTTAGTAAATTTTATCCTATTATCTTCTCCTCCTTTCTCATCTTTTGTTTCTCCTCGCTTCGAACAATGTATATTTACTTCTCTCGCTCCTTACTCTATTCGCGCATTCACAAACAAATCCCCACTGAATCCCAAATTCATTCTCTTCAGAATACTTTTCGTTCAATTTTTGCATATTTTTATCGTTTCGCCTATACTACCAATATCAATTCATAGCTGCATTCTTTTCTCTTATATTTTCACTTTGGACTATAATTTCGGATCGTTTGTTCCTCCCTAATGGTCTTCCGTTCCTACCTATTCTTTTTTTTATTTCTTTTTCAATCACTGATTTTTTATCTTTATTTTTCTGCCATATTGCTTTCGCTCTCTTTCTCTAGCCTCGCATTCCTCATCTTCTCAACATATATCGTTTTAATTACAATTTACATTTTTTTATTTAAATTTCTCTTGCTCAAAAAAATTTCATATGACATTTATTTAGTTAACGTAATAGTTTCTCTCGATTTTGTACATATTTACCGTCGCTTTTCATTTATATTTGCGCACGTCACTAATTTCCCGTTCATTACTATCGTAATATCCTTTCACACATTTTTTTCATCTGATAAACGCGCCGACTAAAAAAAAGTCTTTTTCATCCTTCTTTTCCTCTCAACCATTTTTCGGTTCTCTTCCGAATTTATTATCACAGACATCGCACGTTTTCCTTGTATATTCGTTGCATGTACGTTATTTTTCAACTTTCTAGTAGTGAGGCAGATATTTCGTTTAAGCTTCCATTCATTCGTCTTCAACAAAACAACGCGCAGGTGGATTTCACGATGAATTTTTTCTTCATTGAGATTGAATGTATAACAAGCTTTTATTGTCATTATTAGCGCAACTCATTGTAATTTTAAAAAATACATGATTTTATAGGTATATCAGTTTAAAATTAAAATTACAACTCATCATATAACAAATTATATCTGTATAAATAATTACAAAAATAAGTATACATAAGTACAGGTACATCGCTTGTAGGCAGGTAGAGTGGACGCAACAATTAACGAGATATTAATTTCTAACGATTGCCGAATAAGCGGATAAAATCAACATTATAAAATAAGACAACTTTAAGTCATCTCTCTCTTTCAGAGTTTTTTATAAAATCTTAAAAATGTTTCTTAAAGAACTCTTAAAGATATCTTAAAAAGGATCGCGAAAATTGCAAAGTGCTAAAGAACTTTTCAACTCAGTTTAGCTCGTTCTGCTCACAAGTCGTTTGTCAAGAAATGTGATAATTGTATGTATATATATATATATATATATATATATTTATATTATTTCTACAAGAGAGAGATGTCCCACATTTCTTGATATACGACTTGTATACTATACTTATATATATAATAATATAAATATA
>NW_011627791.1:321064-343781 GCF_000204515.1 Acromyrmex echinatior
TATATAAAATTTGTTTAATTGAAAGCTTAAAATAATCTAATCTATCTAGAAAAAGAAGACACATAAGTTAAGAAATAAATGAAAACAGAAAACCAAGAAGAGAGGGGAACAAACAACTCGAAATTATAGTCCAAAGTGAAAATATAAAAGAAAGAGGAACAGCTATAATACTGATAGTGTAGACGAAAAATAAAAATATGCGCAAATTGAATGAAAGAAACTCTGAAAAGAGTGAAGTTGGGCTCGGTGGATTTGCACGTGAACGCGCAAATATAGAAGTGGCAAAAGGAATAAATAGACAGTATTATTCTCGCGAGGAGAAACGGAAGATAAGAGAGAAGGTAGTAAAAAGAAACTGAGGAAAAATATAAGGATAAGTATATGCCATCAGATAAATTCTCGACTTTAATGAACGTACGAAAGAGTGCAATTTGAAAATGAGAGTTACCCTCCGGCAAAGCCATTAACTTTTCTAAGACGTTACTTTTGAAACGTTGACAAACAATCGTGATAATAACTTTAACATGGACACATAACATTTCAAAAATAGTTAATTAAAGTAATAGTAAATTAAACAACAAATTAAAGAAATTAACGTACTATTCGAAAGAGGTTCTACTTAAAAATAATTTAATTGTCATTTCAAAATATCACTTTTCTACAATAAACTACTGAAAAGAATACTAATATAAAAAAATAATATAAAAAAATAATAAAAACAAAAAACAATGTTTAAATAATTCATTATCATTTTGAATTTATGTTAAATGTAATTTTTATTTGAAATAAATTTATTATCAAGTTACACAATGAAAAATGTAATAAAATATTCTTATTTTTTTAAGTTTTAATTTAATATATAATTTTATATTAACTATATTTTTAATTCTTAAAAATGAAAATATCACTATTTATTTCAATACCAATTATCTCCGTTTTTTCTACTTTTTCTTAATTTAGTTCAAAATTCATCTTTATATAACTTTTATTCCAAATTCGACATTATCTTAAAAGCAAGAATTTATCATTGTCAAGAAAATTTTGAAAAATTGTTGATAAAAAGATAGAAAATTATACGTGAATAAGCTGTAAGTTTAAACAAAGTGACAGAAGTAATGATGTGTCACAATATAGTTTTCTTTTGACAAATCTTGCAAATATAACTTCGATCTTAGATTCACAATTATGATGTAGCCACATTTTCTGGAATATATTCCGTAAATAAAACTCTATATTTCATTCGCGTTTTTCTCTCTTTTTTCTTGTTTCACGAGGAACTTTCCAATTAATGTCGCGTTTCTGTTCGTAATCGGCAAGGTTTTTTTTATTATCGACAATTTTTTGCGATCGTTATTGTGAAGAAAAAAGACATAAAAAGCTTGCAGCATTATGCCGATATTATTGCACTGTGAATTAAAATAGTTGTGCTCTATATCGAGCATGACGTTGGTAATAAAATGCACGGATTGCATTGTATAAAATTAATGAAAATTTTATATATATATGTACGATTTAATATTTTTTAAATTACATAATATATTAAATTACAAAACTTTCATTTTTCGTTAGTCTACATTAAATAACAATAATTTTAAACTTTTATTTTATAAATATATATAATTATTAATATATGAACCTCCATTATACACAATTAAATTATAAAAATATGTATTAATATAATTAAGCACAAAAACATAAAATAAAAATATATGTATAAAACTATTTATATTATAAAAATATAAAAAGATGCTTTTTATAAAACATTTTTAGTTTAAATAAATAATGTCTATTAAAACATTTTAATGTGCAGAGATAATACAATTATAATATATTCTTGCAATATCTCATATGTTCTGTAAGATAAAATTGTTGCAATATGAAAGAAAGTGCTTTGCTTTCACAGCTGATGAGCTTGGAATTTGAAATTTTTTATCCTCAAATTTAATCAACAGATTCATATGCATGTAATAAGAACCAATGACAGAATAAAAATTTTTTTTTCGTCTATTTAGAAATATTGAAGATAAATTATTATTTTATTTACGTGAATTAGTGAAATAAAGATTTTATTCTCATTTAATTTATTTTAATATCCCCAAAAATATAATTAAAAAAAATAAAATAAAGATGGGCGTTATTCGGCTCAGGAATCTTACATCATAAGTAATACAATTAGTTATTTTAGTACATTAATTGTAAGTTTCGAAACTTCGTATCGATCTTAAGATCTTATCGATAAGAGGATTACTTAAGAGTTGAAGACACACAGAAGCATTGAAGGTACAAACCTTCGATAATCCTATGTTCTTTTATGAAGGCAATTCTATGTGTTAGTCCCGGTAAAATTTCGCCCCGTAGTTTCCCGAAAGTTTCGTCTCCATCAAAAGTTGTATCGCTATCTCTCTACGGGGCCGTTTGATTTTGTCGAAAGTTACGCTTCGAATAACGAACTGAATAGTTCTTCTTCAAGAACTTATGTTAGCGTGGAAAATGGAAAGCACTCGCACAAGTTTCACGACATATATAACTGCTATGGATCTTTTATCAAATTGAAACGCTCTCTCTTTACAAGCATAAAATAGTATAGACTATAATAATATAGACTATAGAGTCTCATCAATTCCGATTAACTTAATCAATCGACTGTTAGATTGGAATTGACCAATCGCATTTACTGTTCAGCAAAATTGACCAATCATAGTTAACACTTAGGCCCAGTTCCACAACTCACGGGAGGTTCAACTTATTCATTGTCTCTTTCCAATTCTAATTGGAGAGAATTGGAAAGAGATAAGAAACAAGTTGAACCTCGGTTAAGAATTAATTGTGAATTAGATCTTAATCAACTGATCAGGTTAATTGGAGTTACCAGTTCATAGAGAATTATATATATTTTTATCATTAAGAAGATGATGGATCGATGGCCGAATTTAATTGATGTTGATAAAACCGATTCCTAATTCCAAAGAAAACATTATATACAATTCTTGCTCTTATATTCTATGCATTGTAATTATAATTTTATGTACACTCAGATCGTACTTTTCCATTTACTTTTCTTGTAAGCTTCAAATTATAATTTGATGATCTGATCATCATTTCCAGAAAGCACAAAGTCATTTAAAAAATGACTAAAAGATGACTAAAGGGCCTGATTGCACCAACGTTACTTTAATTTTAAGGGAGGCTTAAAACTCTATGTCTCTCTCTATCGGCTTCAAAAAAAGAGATTTTTAAACTTCGCTTAAAAAAAATAACGTTGGTGCAATCGGGCCTAAATTGATATAAAGCTATCTTAATAAAAAAAATGTAATCGACAAAAAGATTAAAACGTGGCGATGCATGTCGCATTGTTTAATTCCTATAACAAGAGTTACGCAAATCCGCCAAACAAGCGCAAGTTTCAAATATTCCATATTTGATACAATTCATCGTACAATTCAACGTACTTGACATACCTTTATCAATACTTCAATTGCTTCGACAGCATCATCCTGAATTTTATCCAAGAATGGCATGATTTTTATTTCACAGCAATATCATTAGCACTTGTGCACACTTGTTTCATGACATTTTTGTCAGTCGTAGTCAACTGTTAACAGAATCAGTGTTACCAACATTAATTTAGTTATACATGGCGGCGAATACTCTTATTTTATTATATTATTTTGGCATTTATTCTTATTTTATTATAGGAATTCTATATCTTTATAGTCTCATCCAGTTATATAATAAATGACTTCTATAGATATTCATGTATATTTTTTAGTCATCTTTAATGCCCGTATTCATAATCAGGCCTTATATTCAAGGTTTCCTTAAATTTATTTTCAGATGCTCTATGAATTATTTTCCTGTGTGTGTAAAAGCCATTAAATACTTTCATCATGAAGTCCTTTGGAAAATGGCTATCAAAAAAATCTTTCATTAATGTCCATTAGATTGAAAAACCTCATTATACCTCCACTCACCTCTGCACACGCGACATTCAATGAGTGTACGGCTTTACCGATCTCATTCTAAAGGTATACTGTTATTGGATATCGCGTGTCGCGCGCGATTAACATCGCGCCGAAGCCATAAGCCTTTTATTTTATAGTTTATACAAATTAGAAAGAACTGCCATCACAATGTCGTCTACATCTCTATATACCTACAATAAAACAGCATTTGCACTCCAATAGTTTCAAAAACTGGCTTCCAAATCTACAATGACCGGCAAAAATGCACCTCGTCCTCCCGTGTTGACTTTCATTAGCCTTTAATTTCTTTATTGTTGTTATTTTAAAGATTGAGAATCCTTACAAATTATTTTGTTTCTTTTTAAAATATGAATTTAAAGAACGACAAAGCAAATAAAATTTTTTAGAATCTCTTTGGAAGTTTGCTTGCGATTCGTTTAAGAAATATTGATTATAGAATTACAGGAATACAAAGTAGGTCTGAAATGATAAATTAATAAACAAATTATCACCTAATAAGATCAACAAACATTTCGAGTAATAATGATCATCTTTAATTTTGTTATAACACAAAAATTGTCGCTAATTTTAAATCTGATATTATTTAACATCCATCTAAAAAGATTCTACTTACAAAGCAATATATTTTAACAGATACATTTTATCCTACAGATAAGAAACGGTAATATTAAAAAGCTGTGTACACAATTTTTAAGTAAAACAGTTTAAACTAAGATTGGACGAACAATTTTATTAATTCTTGAAAGTGACGAAATAGTATGATAGGCTTATGATTATAAATATTATAATTAATTGAGACTTATTAGGTAACATACAAAATCACATTAACAAATACGATATTAAATATTATGCTTCTTGATAAAGTATAATTATATCTTTTTCCTTAGCGGACTATACATTACATTATATTGATCTTTTTTATATTAGAATTGGGATTTAATTCCACATTTAATGATTTTATTGTCGACATCTATTGTCCCTTTCTTGCCGCTTGTATCTTATTGTTAACAACGCGTCATCGGACATTTGAAAATAAGGCCCATGCCACGTGACGTTCATCTCATTTTCTCAGGGGCCTCTACATACTATAAAATGTTATAATAATAATAATATTATTACTAATATAATATTATTACTAATATAATATTTTAATAATTTTATAATATTTTACTTAAATCCAAAAGATACAAAAATAATTCAATTATTAATTTAAAAAGAAGTTTAAATAGCTCGATACTACTCAAAGAGATTAACACAATTCCATCATATTTATAATACGAATATTTCTGAGATGAAACATCATGACGTCTTGATAATAGACGTTTAACAATTAGCTTAATTGCTAATTGTAAGATACTTATGACAAAAGAGAGACAGTAGGCATCAACAACGAAATCAAAATATGTAACTAAATCTCAGTTGTTAAAATTTGTATCGACAGAAGCGAAGACCTTTTGACTACTCTTCTTAAACTAACGCGTAATATACACGCGCATTAATTGAATATACATCTAAAATCGTGTATCATATCATAGTATGAAGAAATTTATATTAAGAGAGCATGGATTAAAAGTATGTAAAACGACAAGTTTCGGTGGGCACGAGATACATACAAAATAACGATTATGATAGATGACGACGAACTAAATGATCATATACATATTTCACAGCCCAGCGCGCTCGTCCTTTATGTCTGAATCCTGGCATGAGAAGAACCACAATCACTAAAAAATAAATCAGATAAATCATTAAAAGTAGTACAGGTACAAACCAATAAAGAAAATAATAGTAGAAATTTGTTACCTATGATGTAAAGCAGAAGCAAATTATTGACAGTGTTACCGATCCAGGCGAAAAGAATGAGAAAGAGGATCGTTGCACTGTAATACTGCAATAAAAATAAAAAAAAATGTTACACATAATTTTTTACTTTTAAAATGTGGAAATAAAATATGAAATGTTCATATCAAAAATCCTTTGCATATAAAACATTCCATAAATATTCTAACAGATATCCAGTAAAATAATCTCTTATAAAAAGATATTTATCTGATTTATCTTTCATGAAAAAAATAATAAACTTTTAATTTTTGATATATACTTATAATTTACTTACAATATTGGGACGATCGTGTCGAATTTTCGAAATAGACATCCATGCTCTTTGCAATTGCAATATAGTGGTAGAAAGATTTTGACAAATCTCAATTAATTTCTTCTCCTTCTGTCCAGTCCAACTTTGTGCGTTGCATAATACCGAAGTCAAAATCGGCACAAGATAATCAACAAGAGCAAATACTAATAGACATACAGATATCATCGTCAGAAGAGCTGGTTCTAGAGTCCATATAGCACTGCAATAAGAGAAACATTAGTAATTTTATACATACACTTCCAATAAGTTTACATCCCACAGTATTCAAAAAAGCTATCAAATGTTTAAATCTTACTTCTTTTTGACCAAATCAAAAGTAATCTTTTTTAAAACAAATATATTAAGCGTGAATGTACTCTATTAAAATAAATATATCAAGCGTGAATGTATTCTATTGATGTTTTTTATATATAACATACATCTTAATAATTTATATATAGATCACATTAAAATTGTAAATATTTAAAGCTTATTTAAACCTATTCAAACATTAAAATTATTTAAAAAATTAATCACAAGATAATATGCCATCTGCTTTTTTTTAATTATTGATGACTAGAAACTTCTTGTAGATGTTCAAAAATTTTTAGAAGAAATGAATCTGAAATTGAACAAAAAATTAGCAGTAGAAAAACATTTAGTGATATAATTTATATATTATATTATTATTATCAAATTTTTAAATATAATTTCATAATTTAATTGTAACCTTTAAATACAATTAAATTAATGTTATAATTAAAAAAAGCATTTCAGATTAATAATAATAAATTTTGTGTAAGTATCCAGACATAGGTACACGTCCAATTATTCGAACCTTTTATCTTACATAAAGTTTGTTTTCATTGCTTAAAAGCTTCAAAAGTTTACATACATGAAACAAAATAAACTTGAAATACTTGAATAGTGAAAAGAGAGGAAGCAAAGCTACTAAATACATAAAAAGTGTACATAATGCAAACAAATCTACATACACACAAACACATACAAATTAAAAACAATTTTCATTTTTATGAGATTGGTTCATTTACCAGAATATCACTGTTACAATCCCGACAATTAATCCAGGATGCCAGCTGCGTTCCCACAAGAGAATAGAATTTAAAGGCAGGATTATCTCCCGCCAGCATTCCATCTTTCGCTTCAATTGCTTCATATGTTTTTCCTATGATAATATCGCATTATCAGTTAACGAGATCGTGTCTCGCTCTGTCATTGATTTTTTACCAGGCTACAGAAGCGCGTGTCGTTTCACAAAAACGTGTTTCTTAGATGGTTTCAAGTCACCAATTCACAATTCGACAGAATCGAGTCGTACTCACCTTTTCGACCGTCCCGTCGTCCGTCATCGCGCAGAGATTTGTGATAAATGCGGCGTTTTAATTCGCTTTATAGCGACGGGGATCTGGAGGGGAAGATGTACGACACGCGTAAAAGTCAATCAACAGCAACACAGAAGATGGTCTCGTTCCACTGGTGGTTCCGTACTCCGTATTTATCCACTACGTATCGTCATCCTGAGCCACAGTCCGCAGTCACGACGAAAAATAGCCTAGAATCAGCTGAATCGTTCGCGCTTCAAGTTAAAAAAAAACATGCACAAATCAAGCCGGAGGACAGGTCGTACAACGGCGGTGGCGTTGGCGGTGACGGTGGCGGCGGCGACGACGGCGCAATGATCGGTTGATCGGCGAGGGGGAAGAAGGATCGACTTCTGGTATCGAGAGTACCCTGGCACGCGATTGGCTGTCAGTTCAAAATGTTGGTTATTGCAGGCAATGCCGTGCTGATGTTGTGACGTTAAGTGTTTTCCTACGCCGTGCGCCGGGAAGCTGAGAGAATCGCGTAGCCTGCGCGCGAGGCCTGAGCGAAATCACGCTCCGAATTTACGGCGATTATGGCTGCTGCCGCCGTGAGCTCCGTGAGTAATAATAATCTTCCGCTGGTCAGCTATCGCGGAAACGTACAATTCGACATTCGTTCGTCGCGATGCTCCGTCGTCGCGGCCACTAACCGCCACCGCGACCGTATATAGCGAGAATCGCTTTCTTGTTTACATTCTGCGAATTTCAATCGTCCTCGCTAAAACATGTGTGAGATTAATACGTGCATTTTTGCAGAATGTGGAAAATCTGTCGCCACAAATCATCCGCCGGGTAACCAAGGAGATGACAAAGCTGGCCGCGCAAACACCTGAAGGTATTCGTGTCATTTTGAACGAGGCCGATGTCACCGACATACAAGCCGTCATCGAAGGCCCAGGTAACATTGGTTGTCTCATTTAACCTCCTCGCTTCCTTGCTCTTTTGGCCTCGTTGACAAAACTGATTATTTTCAAGCAAAGCATACTTTTATTGACTATACATTACCTAACCTAATCTGATCGTCGTCCTAACCCTATAACACCTTTTATCTCGGCTGATATCCGTGTATGTCACTCGTCTATGTCGAGAGCGTACAATTTTTCTCGTATGAGTTTTTAACCTTGATTGTTAACATCAATAGCGTCATCGCGTTTTACAAGTACAATGTGATGATTAGAATAAAATAGAAATAGAGAAATTAGAAATATTTCCTAAAATGTATATCACTTTTATGCAAAACAATAATATGGTAAAGGTTTAATGCTTATTTTCACCAATATCAATTTACTTTAATCTCGGTTTAACTTGCTCTTTATATTTTTCTAGTTCTAAAGATTAGAAAAAGATGAAAAGTAAGTTGAAGTTGAGATTAAAGTTAATCTACATTGATAAGAAACAAGTGAAAATGTACCGCTTTTTATTCTATTATGTTCATAAAACATATCATTTAACAACACTCCAACAAAATATAATAAAAATATAATAAAAATAACTGCTTGAATAAATAAGAATTTTTCAATGATCTATGTTCGTTAAATTCGATTACAGAATTAGTATGACAAAAAATTCAATGATAATAGTCAAGGTTTAAAAATAATAATATAGCATATTAATATCTATATATTTCTTTCTAATAGCGGGGACTCCATATGCCAATGGTTTCTTTAGAGTGAAATTAGTTCTTGGAAAAGACTTTCCACAGGGACCGCCAAAGGCTTACTTTCTTACAAAAATTTTTCACCCTAATGTAGCAAAAAATGGCGAAATATGTGTCAACACTTTAAAAAAGGATTGGAAACCAGATCTTGGGATACAACATATATTATTAGTAAGTGATCACTAAAGCACAATGTGTTGTAAATGCTTGCTTATGTATTCTTATGTTTCTTTTTTTATATTTTTTAGACTGTAAAATGTCTACTAATAGTGCCAAATCCAGAATCTGCTTTGAATGAGGAAGCTGGCAAATTGCTTTTAGAAAGTCATGACGAATATTCAGAGCGAGCAAAAATGATGACTGAGATACATGCACAAGTAATGTCTTATTTCGACAAATGAGTTTGTTTTTCACAATTTCATCATTATAATAATTTTTATTTTTATGAAACTTTTATTTCTTCAGGGAGGTGGAAAGGGAAGCAAGGCAGGCCTGGAAAGTTGTGCCTCTTCGGACACTGGAGGACCTCTTCCAAAAAAACATGCAAGTGATAAGAAATTAACAGCGGAAAAGAAAAAAATGTTAAAAGATAAGAAGAGGACACTGAA
Source organism: Acromyrmex echinatior (assembly GCF_000204515.1). Next base: position 330,832 of record NW_011627791.1, read on the forward strand.
GAGACTATAAAAAAAAATTAATATTATTTCTTCTGTCTTTTGTAATTTAAAATACTAGTATGATAATGTTGCCTCGTATTGTATACAATTATTATTGCATAGTAAAATTTTATTATCTAAACTTGACTGATCTTATTATTAAGTATGTAGAGAATTTAATATGTCTAGATACATTAAAAATAAGAAAAAGATAATAGAAACAAAAATTGATCTCCCACCTTCCCTAGAAGATTAGTATTCTGTAGTAATCTGTACAATCATAGCCTGAATTAGAAATCTGTTCTATACTATCTATTAGCAAATATTTTTACATATGTACAGAATAATATACTTGTGATTACTTAAGTAAAATAAAGAAAATGTCTCCTATGTGTATAGTATTTTTTTATTTAATTTTGATAAATATATATCCCTAATGATTGCATATCTCTTTCTCTGTACATATACCTCCTTTCCTTCTACCACCTTGTACATTTTAATATATCTGTATTTTTTTAACACATTTCACAATATATTTTTAGATATTTTATAAAGAAAAAAGATACAGGATCAAATATGGGGTAAAAGGACTAAAATTATTAGGAATTTTTCTTTTTCGATGGATAATAAAAGTTTTCTTTTAAAAATATTTTATTAAAAGAGAATCTGGTGATAGTTTTTCTTCAGTCTTGCGCCACTTAGTTTGACTGCTATTTGTACGCTGCTTGATCAAAAATGTATACATGGTCTTACATATCCATCACTGTGCACTAAATATCGTCAATATTCGACTAGTTAACAGTATGTCACAGCCTTAATCCACTATTAATTATATACTACACATATATAGATATAATGCTTATGTTTAAGCTAAAGAGATTCCGGACACATAATTACATAAAAGTGTTGACGTTTATGCATTCTAAGATTCCTAAGTAAAGTATCCTAAAGATGGATTTTGTAATCAATTTCTGATATTTGACATAGCATTTGGAATAATCAGATTGTGAGGGCTAGAAGCACATTCCGTACTTTGATAAACAACAACTTTTCGAGATGTATCTCATTGTATTTTTCATCTGGTGAGCACACACGCACGGTAGTACATACAAATTCATACAGTCTTTACAATTCATGTAAGTATGTTCTTTCTTAATTTTCTTGCATCACTATATTATGAAAAAAATCTATGAACTTCTACAATGTTCGCAAAGATTTTGTAAAATTTGCTGTGCCAATTTTTGAAAGAATCGTCAAAAATAAAAACTAAGTTGATTTTTGTATAACTTTACTAAATTCGTATAGGATTAGATTTATAACTGTATATTTCATGAAAGAAATAGCAACAATGTGTATTGTGTTAGTCACATTGAACAAAATTTGAATGTAGCAATTTTATAACGTTGTTACTTGACTTCCTTCACATAAGCTTCCAATTCTGCATCTAATTCTTCGGCTGTAGGTGTCTTTGTCGTTTGTCGAGTGCCTCCTCTCCCTCCACGTCGACCTCCACTTCCACGACCTTAAATTCCATAAAATTATATTTTATAGGAACTAATAAAAAATTGTTAAATACTTTTATATAACACAATTACAACTCGTAGAAAAAATATATAACTGTGTATTCGATACTATCAATTTTATTATTTTTTAATTTGCATAAATTAATTTAGAATAATATATATTAAATTGCATTAATGAGTTACCTCTAATAGATCCTGTGCCGCGATTTCCCCTAAAACGTGCTTGAGGTCTTTGTGTATAATTAACACCGCTAAGTCTCGGGCCACGAACAGAAGTGATTGGTAATTCAGAAGTAGCTACTTGTATATTCATTTCACGTCCTATCAACATAATTATATATTGGAATGATAGATGCAAAATATCTGTATATGCAAATCATAATCCACAAATTTTTTAGCACAAGCTTTCTGAACAATAGATTAACAAATAATACTACCTAAATATAAGCAAAATTCTATAATTGAAAAAATATATACAATATAAATAAATACAATTAAATATAAATACATACCATCTAATGGAACTCCATGATACTGTTTCATTGCTTTAATAGCATCTGCCCGTCTTTCAAATATGACATCAGCAGAGCCTAGAGATCGACCTGATCTATCATAATGTACTGCTGCTGATTTTAAAGGTCCAAATTCACTGAATAATTCCTAAAAGATATCATTATAATTACTTTTCTATAGAACTTTTCTTTATAAGTGTTTTTTTTTAAAACTAAATCTATAAAAAATTTAACATATTGAGGGTTATATAATCAAAAATATTTATCTCCATTTTTGAGAATTCGTATGTTGATATATCTAGTAGGTTATGTATTTTTATATTTAGTACCATTATAACAGTTTATCAATATAAATTAAATTTGTTTTATCTATATTGCCAATTGTTTAATTTTATAATTAAAACTAACTTAATCAGGACTAAATATTTTTATTATTGGATATATTACTACTTACAAATGTTATTATAAGAGATCCTTATACAGATAATTAAAAATTCAAAAAGGAAAATGAATTCATGGAGTATAATTTAATATCAAATTATGTGATGCTCAACATGTTCAATATTGTTAAAAAATTATTTTACAATATTCTAATACCTGTATGTCTGAATCTGATACACCAAAATCAAGATTTGATACCAAAAGTTTGGTCGTTCCTGCACTGCCTATTGCACCACGACCAACTTTTTTTACACCATCAAACATATCATGTTTCCAAGCACTGTTTACATCTCCCTGTATAACAAAATATAAATTAATGTGTTGGAAAAGTATTACATTCTTTATCAAATAATAAAACCTTTTTTTTTACTATTTCTTTTTTTGGTTTTTTGTCATTTCCTCAATTAACAATATAATATTTTATTGTTCTATCGAACTAGACCTACTGAAAAAAGCTTTTATTCATTATATTATATAAGTAATTAACGCAGACTACATACATCTCACAGATGAAATCTCATTTAACTATACCATTATATATTTTCTTATCGAAAATCATAACATAAAAAAAATTTTATCAACTCAATATTTAATTTATTAATTTATTGAAAATAAAAACATAAACGAGTAGGAAATATAATAAATATATAAACAATAAACAAAAAACGAAATAAAGACAAATAAAATATTTCCACCTGATAGCCGTTTACATCGTTTTTTTTTTTTTTTTAAATAAATGATCGTATATAAGTAAGTACTTCAGAGTTATACTCTATGCTCCAACGTTCAGTCTCAAATACATACATACACACACGCGCGCGCGCGCGCGTGTGCACAGAGATATGTATAAATGAACAAGTATAGTGCCCTATTAAAGAATTCAATAGTTGTAAAATTTAACCCTCGTAACTTACCCTCGTATACGGTAAAGAGCTGCGTGCAATTCCACCGCGATTACGTCCTCGCATGACGCCACCGCTGGCTCTCTGTACCCTACGTGCTCCTCGACGAGGTGAACTCCCAGCGCCTCTGCCGCGTCTACCGCTTGCTCCGCCGCCGCCGCGCGCCCTAGACCCTTTGGTCTGTTTGATAATATCGTCTAGACTCATTTCAATCTTATCTACCATCTTCATTTGTGCGACTTGTGATGAAACGTAACTGCTATGTAAGAAAAACACCGACGTAAAAGAACCTGACAATCTCTCTCACTGTCGCTTCTTCTCGCGATGATGGCGGTAGAACCAGGTAGTCTCGGAGACAAACCCCCGACGCAGCACAACCGCAGAGCAATCTGGGTATTTTGGGTAGTGCTTGGTATTGTGCTGGTCTCAGATTATGGCGAGAGGTTAAGAGAGAAAACTGCATAGGTAAATTTGTCACGTTGATGCTACTGACACCAACGAGATATTAACAGAGAGAAACTTGAGAGTGGATATTCCGACCTTTTTCGTATACCAAACCTCGTAGGGTAATATCCACATTTTGTGGTTCTTTTCCATGCTATTACGTGAGTTAGACAAGGATGAATAATCAAAATTGAATGATAACACTGACGAGATACTATTAAAGACCCTCGCTTATGAAAATTCGCGTACCTATTAAAATTTAAGTGATTAAAAGTAATAAACTAGTAATACCGTACTAATTTTATAATTTATTAGTTTTGTATACATGTACATATATATTTAAAACTATTAATACTCAATTTTTATTTAAAACTGTGATTTTAATGATCATCTAAGTTTGATTATCAATAGAGATGATAACTGCAGAGGAAAAATTGTAACTTTACGCAATATATAAGATATTATATCATTAAAAGTATGCACATTTATTTACACAGCTTTTAATAAAAAGCTTAATATAATTTAAAAATCACGAATTTAATAACGTACCATCGAAATATTTATGTTAATAATCATATATTTTTATTAATTATCAGTAACATTGTTCTTCAATTATTCCCGGGCCCCCCGGACCCCATTGATAGTAAACGAAAATGCCCAGAACGAAATTGCCCAGAGCCGAGAGAGTCTTTAATAATATCTCATCGGTGCTGATAGCCTACTCAGCTCTTCCACAAAAAAATTTTTTTAGCTAAACGGAATGAATGCAAAAATTTTTTTTGCAGATTTTGAAAGCGCATAAATAGCGCATTATTATGTATAATTTATTTATTCATTAAGATTTGGTTAAATAGGGAGACCAGCTAAGCAGAAAAACCTTTTTGAACCCATTTGAACCTATTTGCCGCTTTTGATCCTTCTTGAAATTTTAATAACTTTTTAATTAAATGTGTGCAAATGAAAAAATCTAATTGTTTCGAAATGTGCAAGCAACAACAATGTCCAAATAGAATATTAAGATAACGTCAAAACGACATTAAAATAAATTGGAAATAATTGAAAAATTACTTTTAATGATCATTTTGGCATCATTTTGATATCATAATGACTTGTTTTGCTTGGGACTTTACACGGATATAGAGGCCCATCACCCACCGAATAATTTCACCGGCGGTTCTCTTTTCTTTATAAATATACTTAGGGTCACTTTACGGTTCGCTGATTAATAATTGGTGAATCATAAAATGACCCTTACCTTTACAAAAAAGACGGACTACTATAAATTATAGTGGCCTTTTTTTACGGATATTATATATATTTCATTATATAATTGCTTATATATTTTTACAACAATTATGATTACACATTTTGCTTATATATATATAAGATATCTCGTATACAAAATGAATGGATACCATAACGCAAAATTCGCATATAATTCGAGAAAATCCGAATTCTGGTTCTGCAATGAAAAAATCTTTATATTTTTATTTAATAAATTTTTTAATAATCCAATTAATGGGTATTTGAACGAAAATTTTAATTTCGCATATCCTACTATGGAAATAAAAATTATTGAATTTTAAGAAACTCGAAGTTAAATATTAAAATAAGTTAATTTAGCGAATTTTGTCTTATAATACGTGTCTGCGTAAAAATGAAATTACGAAGTATGTTTCTTTAGACAGATTTTCAACTCGCTTTTACCAAACATAATTACTAGTATTATGTTTGGTAAAAACGAGTTGAAAATCTGTCTAAATCTAGTATATATCAAATATAATTATTTTTATATAATTATTAGCAATTATAGACACTTTGAATACACTTCAAACTTTTCCAATCAAATATTGTTAATTTAAAATTTAATTTGCAAAAACGAGCTAAAGGCTCTTCATCACCTATTTTATCGGCGATTTTCTTTTCTTTGTAAGTATACTTGTCCGTAAAAAAACAAGCTACCAATAAATTTAGTAGTCCGTTTTTGCAAATAAATATTATAAAGAACATATAAGAGACAAATAATTGTTTATAAGTGTAGATGTCACATTAATAGAATAAATTTAATTAAAACTTTAGACATTATATGTTTCAGCTTTTTATTAAGCCATCTTCAGATAATCCTTAACATTTTGCAATTTCTTGAATATATCCATTTCAACTATTGATGAAAAAATGAATATACTCAAGAAATTGCAAAATGTTAAGGATTATCTGAAAATGGCTTAATAAAAAGCCGAAACATATAATGTCTAAAATTTTAATTAAATTTATTCTATTAATGTGACATCTATACTTATAAATAATTATTTGTCTCTTATATGTTCTTTATAATATTTATTTAAATTTTATTAAATTTAAAAGTTAATCTCTTTATTATAATTTATTGTATTTTATTAATCACATTGCATTAACTTTTTTAATATTATCTTTATTGTAATCTGTTATACATTTCAATAATACAATAATAATAATTATTTATAATACAATATACAATTATAAATCTGTTCAAAATATAATAAAAAAAATGATATTATTAGGAGCATTTAACAAATTTTAGTAATGTGGGATTATACGAAAATGTCGAAAATACATATAATAACACAAATTTTTCTAGACTAATATTTAATAAAATATTAATAAACGCGGAATGAAAATAATTATATCGTATTTATTATTATGAGATTATAAAACTTAAACATTAATATGGCGATAAAAAGTCGTTAATATATTTACGATAGCATTTTCTTTGCGTTCAAAATAACTATCCCAATAATAATTTGATCATATCAAAATCTCCTTTGCCTTATGGGGGTACGCGGGTTAGTATCCAATAATATAAAATAACAAAAAACAATCTTCATAGTGGAGAGCGAACTCAATGTATTCCTAATCCATGTCAAATTCACAAGATCCATTTGCAAAGAAAAGTTAAGCATCCGTCAAATACCAGTAATCTTGTTACAGGAGGGTGTGCATCCCGAATCTTTTAGACTAATTACTATATAGTAATAATTTGGGTAGCATGTCAATTACCATTATCATTTTTATAACATTTTTAATATAATATTAAAATTCGTGAGAAAATATGCCACATCACTAAAAATCATCTCTTATTAAAAATAAACGGATAGAATAATTTCTTTATGGAATAGTGGTTACGAAGGAATATATTTAATAATAATAAAATACATGCGTTACTGTAATTTTTTATATGTATGGATACAAACTTTTCTCGGGTACCAACTGTTCGAGATAAGCCAAACCCGATAATAACAGGACTTAAAGAATTATACTTTTATACTAAGAGAGAAAAATTTATTATATAAAATTTAACAATTTTTATTTTTCCGTATTTTTCAAAAATTTTAATTATTAATATCCTGTTAATATGAAGGTACCCATTCGACTTATCTCGAATTTTTTGTACTCATACATTTTTAATTAAATTCATGTAATCACAATAACATTATTAAAAAAATATGAAGTATTATTTTCAAAATTTGTTAAATATAATCTCATAATATCTGCATGTATTTTATCATAGAAAAATATACATATATAAATATATCATAGAAAAATATACATATATAAATATACATATACATATATATATACATATAAATTAATAATTAATAATATTCTGCAATGGCGGGATGTCCAATACCTAAAAATGACTGTAAAAATAACAGTTAGAAAATGAAATATATACATTCGTAACCATATTTTTGTTACAGCAATTATCAAAAAATAAGCAAATTTTGTGTATAAAACTTAAATTTATTTACTTAATAATTTAAATTTAAACAAATAATCATTATATATTAATATTAATCATATAATACTAAATTCCTATTGTTAAATTAAGATATAAGTAATATTATTAACATTATTATTACTAGTGAAAAAACATTTAATAAAACAAAGAAAGCAACGAAAATTATATGCTAAAATATACCACTAAATTAATTTCGCTAGTTGACTTTAAAATGGCAATTGTCATTCACTCATTGACAAAATTATTACTTCCAGTAACTGCAGAAAATTCGAGATTTATTCTGATTCTGTACAACAATCCCCGAAGAGACACCAAACTAAACTTCGTGAATGGATTTCACGAAAAGCGACGAGAAATAACTCTCCACGATGAAAATAATTTTGATTTTTCATCAGTCAACAAATCACTAGCATCTATCTGATGCGAGAGACAGCAATAAGGCTTTGCATATAATAAATTGATCACTAAAATATACTTGCAATTCTGTAATGTTACCATGTAAATGTCAAAAACTAAACAAGAAGTTAATATTTAACCATTGCTTCAGTCAAAGTTCCAATCTTTATGATTTATTTAATAAATTTATATATACTAATAAATGCGAAGCAAAATTGACATTTATTTAATTGACATTATTAATAAATTGATATTTATTAATTATTCTAAATATTAATTTTTTAATTAGAAATTACTTAAAATTATTAATGACTTTTTGTTATTTAAAATAAAATCTAAATTTAAAAAGAAAGTTTCGAAATTAAATATTTATCAAATTTATTAGGTCAATAAATGATTTTTGTTATTATATGTAATCGTCGATTTCGTATAATTTACATCAATTACGCAACAATTTACAATTTGGTTTACTACGATAAGATAAATGCTATTTACATTGAATATTTAATTATGGATATATGTATTTCAATAAATATATAATTTATTAATAATCGTTAGGCAAGTTACAAAAGTAAGTATGATAGCATTTATCTGGACATAGTTTACATAAACTTTATATTACATACGTACTTAATACATTATTACATTTATTTACATACTTTTATTTACAATAAAATTAATTATAATATTAACGCGTTACATAATTTGGACGGATACAAAATTTTACAAAAAGTTTAATTTCAGGGTAGCTGAAAAATCAGTAAAATTTGAAATTAATTTATTTTCATATTTGATAATTGGAACGGGATGTTAATAAGGAAGACCGGGGTCAAAAATAATAGGAGTAAGCTATAACATTTATATAAAAAAATGTTATAAACAAAATACAAAAGCATAAGGAAGGGATAGAAGTTTATTTATTACAAACTTCTATCTCTTCCTTACACTTGCATAGTCCTACACGTTTTTTTATATAAGTGTTACAATTTTTTGTTACCGTGTTACTTTTAACCCCAGTCTAATTAAATAAAACTTAAAATCAATTTAAAGTTTTATTCAATATTTAATTCCTCCTTTCCAATTATCAAGTATGTATACATGTAATGTGTTTATTCCTACCTGTTCATATACTTATCGTCCTACCTATACATTCCCTACCTATCCATCTTATTGTCCTACCTACCCGCATTTTTATTTTTTTGTGGCTATTCGGGTATATCTATCTTTATCCGTATTCCTACCTATATTACCTACTTCATAAGTATGTAATAACACCGCGAAAATATATATGTAATACGTTACTGTATTCATCAAAGAAAGTAGCTTTTCAATTGTAAAAAATTCTTTAATACAATTGGTTTTGGTTTTTTTATGGATTTAAATGTATAAACCAATATATCATATTGAAGAATTTTACAACAGTTGCAAAGTTGCTTTCTCTACTGAATGCAGCTAACGCTTATCTTTTATCGCATGCTGATAAATTCAGCGGGACAACCTAATCGCGATCATAATAATAATAAATAAGTAATAGACAGTAATTATTAAAACAGGCTTTCAATCTTTAAAATACAAAAAAAAAATTAACAAATAACAGGACTAATGAGAGCCAACAGAGATAATCAAACGTAAGTTTTGTAGATTAAAAAAAATCTACAAACACTAAGAAAAAAAACTTATTCAATTAACTACACACATGTAGTTATTTGCAAATTTGGTTAATTCAACAAATTTTATTTAATTGAATTTAACCGTAGTTTGCTTAATATTGAACAGTTCATTAAGCAGGCTACAGTTAAATTCGATTAAATAAAATTTGATAAAATAATCAAATCTGCAAACAACTAAATGTGTTTAGTTCGTTAAACAAATTTTTTTCTCAGTGTAAATGTTTCTTTTAAAAACTTAAATTGGTGTTACACACCAACCTACTTCATATACTCTTAGATACTCTTCTTTCTTCAGGCCAGATTGAACTTTAAATACTCTTCTTTCTTCAGGCCAGATTGAACTCACCTTTTGTTGTTCCTGGCCAACATTCTGGCTTCATATGCCAGAAATCGACAACAAGGAGAAATACTCCTTTTTGCTGCCGAGTGCTGCCAACTAACATCGTCGGCAACAAGCGTAAGATTTTACGCTTTTGTACGATGCGCGAAACACGAACGCGTCGCGAAGAGGCCATAATATTAATAAAATTGACTTATAGATATTAATATAAATAATTATCAATAATAATAATAATAATAATGATAATAGTAATAATAATAATTCTATTAATATTACGAATAAATGTTGTGTTTATTCTCTATTCGCGTTTATTCGAAAAATATAAATATTAAAAATAAATCTAAATAAAAAAAATCTTCAAGTCATCAACGTTTTGATTTCAAAAGTTTCGAATATCATAAAACTTATTAAATTTTTTAATATAAACATTACAATATAAAGAGCAAAACTTTAATTTAAAAATAAATTGAAAATGATTAAATCGATTATTATCCGATAAAATTCAAGGCCCATGTACGTATTTTTAACGATTCGAACGATTCGTTGCTGAATCTCATCTCAAAGCATGCGGAGATAAGGAATTCAGATGAATGATGTAAGATTCAAAAGGAATAATTTTCCCTTGTATCAATAAATATATCTCTTTGTATTTTGTAAATTATTAGAATCATTTTTGTATAATTTATTATTTTAATATTAAGTATTTTAAGTTATGCAAAACTCTGAACGCGATTTTAAAATAATTATGAGATAAAATTCTTCTATTTCTTGGTAAAATGTATATTATGGATCTTACATCATGTTACTACTTTAACTGGTATAAAGTCCAGTTACTACATATGGGTAAATCATAAAAGATCAGGCTAAAGTTAGTGCACTGAGATAAACAATAATAATTAGTAACCATAAAATGTTTTTTAAAAAAAAGCGAGATCAATAAATTAATTATATGCGTTACATAAAAATTTTCATTGTTATTTCATCAGTAACATGCATATATATACAAATAAATGTAAAATAGTAATAAAAGGAATTTTTTAAAAAACAGTACACATTATACATATATGTGTATGTAGATACTGCTTTTCTGCACCAACTTATATAAAACTTAATCCTGAATGAATATATGGGAATAGGAAAATAGATAGGAAAATTAATAAAATAATATTTGTTTGTTACACTTGTAACAAACGCTTTTCCATGTTATAACATTTATAGATAACAATTTCATTCTATTATTTTATATAAACTTTATATTTTTTTATTTTATGTATTTCATATATTTTAAAAACGAATATTTTATTCTTTTTTATTTTTATTTCCAAGTATGTCAAGATGTATTCCCAGGAAAGAGTATTTTATATATAATTATATAAAATTATATAAAAATATGTATAATTTTATATAATTGTATATAAATGGACATTAGTCTCATGTGAACTTTTATTACTTTTCATTTTATTATATAAATGAACATATTTTATATATAATTGTATATAATTGTATATATTATAATTGTATATATGTATAATTTTATATATAATTAATATATTAAAATAAAATTTGAGTTAAATGAAATAATCTTCTTGAGATAAATAGTTTTACTTTATTTTTATAATTAAATTAACGAGATGTTGTGTAAGAGCAGTATATAGGCGACATATAGGAATAATTACACTGAAAGAAAAGAATGGTAGCTGCAGTAAATTAAATGGTAAAATATAGCACAGCATTCTTAATCGGCAGCAGCCAATTTTTGATTGCATTAACCAATCAAATTCTATACTGACATTGCGGATAGGCACAACCAAAAATTGATTGCAGCAACCAAAAATTGGCTGTTGTAGCCAATTAAAAATGCTGTGCCATATTTTACCATCTAATTTGCTGCAGCAGCCAATCTTTTCTTTCAGTTTAGAAATAACTCAAACTCGGTGTATGTAACGTGACATTATAAAAACAGTGCATGTACAATATATTCAAATAAATTCATAATAAGAAGGTATCCAGGATTAAGTTTATCCTAATCTGTTCTAACTTATCCATTTTAAGACAACGGATGTATGGTATGTTATACATATATTTATCCGTATATTTTCGTTAAATTAATGCATATATGCATTTATAGATATATAATACATTAATAAAATTATCACACATCCGTTACCTCAATAAAAATATTAATTCGTCACTCACCGACCCGACGCGCAACAGCGGAGTTAAGTCTGCAACGTCGCTACGATGATTCTGTAACATAAAAATATAAAATATAAATTATAAAGAATACAAGCTATAAAGAACACAAACAATATTTAAAAAAAAACGCAAAGTTCTCTTAAAATAATCATATAATTTTCAAAATGTATAATTTTTATAAGCATCGAATTTTTTAATTCATCATTAAGTTAGATGTTTATAAAATATAATAATTATATGTTTTTTAAAACAAAAATTCTTTTTTCTTAAAAATTCGTATATATGAAATTTCAAAATAATTTCAAAATAATCCTTTTTCTAATATAATCTAATTATCATTTTTAAATCATTGTAAAATAAAATGACTCCAGAATAAATAGAAGAAAGATTGATTTTAAACTGATTTTACATAAATAAAAAATGATATTTACCGCAAGGTTGCTCCGCCGGTGCCCGATGCCTCTCCTAGACCTCTTCCTCCTCTCAGAATCGGGTTGACATCCTCTCGCACAGGACACTCGCGTAAAACACTCGCGAAAAGTACACTATAAACGCGCGCGGACTATTCATTTATAAAGTCTTTCGCGCGACACTGCGGCACTCCACGTTTACAAAACCCATGACAGGATTGCTATTTCGATCGGTGGAATTAACACCACAAGTCGACGAGTACTTGCAAAACACACGGTAAACGCCAAACAAGGGTTAAGCCCCACACGAAAGAAGACGAAATCGATCGTATCGAGTCCGTCACCTCTGGTTTACGCCT
>NW_011627791.1:344376-357733 GCF_000204515.1 Acromyrmex echinatior
ACGTTAGCTTCCCCGTTGGATTTTTACACGAAGAGAATGATTTCACTCAATATCTAAAAATTTATCTATATATCATTCGGATAAATCCGAAAATTTTTAGAAACTTGAGAAAAATCGTTCTTTTCGTGTAAATATCCTCTGGGTACTGAGCCCCCTCACCACGTCAAGGCGTACCCGTGAGAGGGATAATATCATCTGAAAAATGTAATATACAGCTATTATTTATATTTCTACGCAATTATCGGTTGAATTTTAGAAATGAATATCAAACACACTCAATTTGTCACCATTGCGAAATAAATTCAGAGTTTATTAAAAGGGCTGACTCTCTTATTACGATGTCTGTAAGATATAATTAGAGTCAATGGAATGGGCTAGAGATTAATAAAAAGAAGGAATATTTCTTTCACTATCGACAAACAGTTTTAAGTTACATTCAATTTTTTATCATATCACGAAAAATGTAATTCATAAAACACAAATTAATTAAATTGTTAATTACACAATTTATATTAATTGTTAAAGTAGGAATCGCATAAATCGCGTTATTTGCATGAGGGTGTTAACGTAGCTTTTTTATGATCGTGTGATATCGTTCAAAAAATAATCGAGAGTTGTACTCAAGCGAAACAAAAATGTTACATTTAATAAAAATAATTGTTGTCCGTATTTATTGCGAAATAGTAATAAATTTTATTTTTCCATCTCGATTCTTTTATGAATGTTAATTGAAATACGTGCTAGTAATCTGTGAGTATTCATAAAGTATAATGTTTCATATTACCTAGCACTTATCGCACATATTACGTTTGAAAAAGAAATGTAAAGAAGAACGCGACCTGCCTGTACGAGCTTCGGTAATGGAATGACTGCGTATGATAATTTCGCATATACGTAACGCGCCGCTCGTCCGCCCTTCCTCACCAAAACAATTCCCAAGGTTGCGCGCCGATCATCTAACTGTCGAAATATTAACATATATTACAAAATCAGTAAAATAATTTAGTCGTTACATTTTTAAGATTCTTCGATAAATGGAGAAAATAAGGCTTTATTGCACGCGATCTTTGCTTTATTTCTTGAATTCATTACGCACACAACTTATCTATAGCTTAGATATTTAAAATTGTGTTATAATAAGTGATTAGTTTATAATAACTTATTTTTACACGAAATCCGCGCAATGTACGCAATAAACATTTTTAAATACTTGAGAAAAATCGTTTTTTTCGTGTATATCCTCTGGGTACTAAGCCCTCTCACCACATCAAAGTGTACCCGTGAGAGGGATAATTTGAAAAATGTAATATATAACTATTATCTATATTTCTACGCAATTATCAGAATTTTAGAAATGAATATCAAACACACATTAATTTGTCACCATTGCGAAATAAATTCAGAGCAGATAAAAGGGCTGAATCTCTTATTACGTTGTCTGTAAAATAGATTAGAGTCAATGGAATGAGCTAGAGATTAATAAAAAAGAGAAATATTTCTTTTATTACCGATAAATAGTTTCAAAGTTACGTTCAATTTTTTTATCGTATCATGAAAGATGCACGAAAACGAAAAATGAATTAAATTATTGATTATACAAATTATATTAATTGTGAAAGTAGAAATCGCATAAATTGCGTTATTTGCATGAGAATTTATTAATTAAAAGTTGCTTTATTATGACTCGTGTGATACTGTTTGAAATATAATCGAGAGCTATATACTCAAGCGAGACAAAAATTTTTACATTAACCAAAAATAATTGTCATCCATAATTATCGCGAAATAGTAATAAATTCCATTTTACATCGCGTTTTGATTACAAATGAATGAACCATACGAAATATCTATTCCATGATATACGATTGTCATCTCGATCCTTTTAAGAGATCCAATTAATCGTGCGAGCTAGTAATCGTATATTGTGAGTATTCATAAAGTATAATATTTCGTATAATTATATCAAGCATTTTTCATGATTACGTTTTAAAAAAAAATGTAAAAAAGAGCGGCACGTAACACAGCTACCTGCCTGTACGAGCTTCGATAAGAGAATGACTACGTGATAACTGTGCGTAAACATGACGCGCCGCGCCATCCTTCTCGCCTGCGACAAAGCAAGGTCGCGCGTCGATCTAACTGACGAAATGTTAACGTATATTACAAAGTAAAATAATCTATTAATTCGTTACATTTTTAATATTCTCTATTAAAGTAGGCTTTATTGCACGGTTTTTGCTTTACTTCTTATATTGATCATTACGCGCACATTTCTTCTATATATTAGGTATTTCAAATTGTGTTACAGTAAGCGATTATTAGTTTGTTATAACTTTTTACAACACAAAATCCGTGCAATGTACGTAATATTTTTAACAAATTGTCGCATTGTAATTTTTTGTTACTTTTGAATCATTTAATTCCATCATTTATGTCTTAATTCCGCATTCTTAATCCAGGAAAAGTAATAGGTAAATTATATTTAAATTATATATCTTTAAATGTATATAAATGTTAATTATTCACATTATTCTATTTCGTCCAAATCGTTATATAATGGAAAAAAAATGTTTGCATTTATAATATATATATATATAATTTATTATTAATTTTTATTTAATTGTATATAAGTTAAAAAGAACAATAAAAATTAAAATTTAATGTTCGGATCTCAAAAACACTTCACGTGAGCAATTATGTATATAAAAAACCACTTGCATTTTGTCAGCACATTAGTTGATATATGAAATATTTAAATTTATAAAATAAAGATCAAATATGTTCTTCATTGTATCACGATGTAATTACGGTATCATATTAAACGATTTACGTCGCTAAAACTAAACTGCTCGACAAAATACTGATAATTAGATTTTATTTTGTTCCACGTAAAGTTAAATTAACAATATACTAATATATAAGGCTTGGCCGTACATATTTTTAAAGAAAAAGATAAAAGTTATTTAGAATTTATTATGTTAAAAAACTTCTTCTGACTATTTTCTTAATTATATTTTAAATAAGTTTTCGGAACTTATTTTGTATGTACTTTTAAATAAATTGTATCAGTCAGGGTCGAGCGTATTAAAATTTTATTTAAAATACGTATTTTAAATAAAAAAAAATAAAATATTTAGTATTTATTATTTAAAAATATTGTTCTGACTTTCTTCTTACTTAATATTTTAAGTAAGAAGAATTTTAAGTAAGTTTTTGAAATCTAAAGTACGACGTTTTGTATTATTTCTCGCAAATACATTTCTAAAAAAAAAAAAAAAATGAGAAGAGCGGCACGCGGCACGGCTACCTACTTGTACGAGATTCGGTAAGGGAATGACTGCGTGGTAACTTCGCATAAACGTGACGCGCCGCATGCGTCGCACCGCCCGTCCTTCCACATCAAAAAAAACAATCACCAAGGCCGCACGCCAACCGTTTAACTTCGAAATAACGCATATTACAAAATAAATAAAATAATTTATTCATTATATTTTTAATATTCTCCGACGAATAGATTTTATTGCACGGTTTCTGCTTTATTTCTTACATTCGTTACGCACACAATTCATATATGTATATTAGATATTTTAAATTGTGTTACAAATAAGCGATTATAGTTGGTAATAACTTTTCGTTACACAAAAACCGAGCGTTCTCATCATTCGACTACCAAGGCTTTAGCAATATTTATTGCAGTAATCAATAATTTGTGAAAGAAAGTCATTTATCAAAGAAATATGTGTAGTATAAATGTTTAAAAGTCTATATAAAAAATTAAATTTTTCTTCTAAAATAAAAATAATATATACGTAATTATTCAATAAAAGATAAATAGGATACAATATAAATTAATTCTCTTGTTTTTTTCTTTTGTTTAGATAATTTTGTATTTCATATTATATCACATTGTGATAGTCCGCTTGAATTCCATGAAGAAATTGTTTTGTGAACAATTCTTTTAGGTGCTTTTATCTAATTAGAGATAAATTAATTATTCACTTCATTAAGCAATTACGTAGTTTACTTGGTCCTCGTATATAAATGTAAATTTATTTACGCATGCTGTAACATTTTCAATGATAAAAATAGAATTAACTATATTGATGCATTCGCGATTGCTTGTATTGTAAGCACGAACTAAACATTGGTCAATTACGTGAATTAAGTACAGTGAAAAAATCTATTCCTACATAATACATACATACATATATATAAACTTTATGTATTATATATTATCTCAATGAAAATGTTGTACAGAGATAATATAAATTTTTTCGGGATATATTACAATAATAGAATCGTAACTTAATAATTGTATGAATACATACATTATATTTACATCTCACTATCAAACTAACAATAAGAAGACAACTTATCCTGACTTATAACTATTGATTAACTATCCAAGTTTCACCATAAGTGTGCAGTACGAATACATAAAGTAATAACTAATAACACGTTTGTATCACATGTACAAAGATATCTTCCTAAGAACTATCAGTTTGTCGACGTTTATTATTCTTATTATATCCAATACGTACTATAACAGTTCATAATAATTGTTAGCGCAAAAGCATAAGAAAATGAAAACTATAATATAAACGTATATGGAATAATACATAGGTAAATATAACTAACGTTTTTTTGTACATAATTTAGTTTATATTGCTACAAAATACTTATTATTTTTTTATATTTTTCATATTCGCGCTGTAACACTTACAGTGATTTATTACAAATATTTCAGAAATAAATAAAAGATAATAAATATATATATCTGTAACATGTTACAATTTTAATTAAAATCAACTTTAACTAAATAATATTTAAAGTTTTTTGTCATATCATATCAACAATATATATACACACATATATATATATAATTGTGTAAAATATAAACGAAACATGTTTAAGACCTTTGGTACTTATTACTTACATGTATTATCAGGATACAACTCTTTATAATGTAGGCAGATATTAAAGACGTGGTTTCATAACTTTAAAACTAGTTTTCTTATTAGCTAATGCTTCGGTGCGCGCACATACGTTTTCTGAACTACGTCTAATGACATCTATGAATTCACTTGATGCTTGAATGTCACTTTGCATTTTTGCTTCATCATATGAACAGCAGTCTGATCTTGATGCATTTAAAATAGACTTCGTATCCACCTAGATACAAATGGACATTTTAAAATGTCACATTAAAAAAATATGGAAGTTATTATCATACAAATTTACCATTGGTTCATTTCTTACAATATCCTGAGACCATTTCTCAGCATGTTGAAGATTATCTAATTTATTCTCTCTGTAAAATAAGTCGCCATGTGTATATAAAATATTAAAAATTATATTCATTCACAAAATGTTCATTTACATAATACCTGGATTCAGGGCTACATCTTTGTCGTAATGTATTTTTCTTTGTATATTCTTCTGTATAGCTACAAATGGAATATGTTTTTTGTTTCTGTTTCGATTCTTCGTAAGTACACACAGCATCCAAAGATGAGCACGATTTAACAAAACATTCTCTATTGTGGATGGCAGTTTCTGTAAGCAGGTCTTGTCCATGACCACTGCTATTTTGTTCGCTGACGATTATATTATTCTTGTCATAACTTTGTGAAATATCATTTCTAGAATTACGCCTTTTATTATATTCGTCATTTTTCAGCGTACTATCTATCACGTCTTTGACGTTTTTTAAATTATCATCAATCGAAAACACATTGTCATCGATTTTTTCTTTCCTAATAACATGGTTATCATTTAAACTCTCATCTACATCATTTTGACTACTAAGAGCCATTTCACAGCTGCTTATAGAATTAGAGCTTCTATCTCGGGCACTCACGGAACTTTCCAAGCTATCTGCGACATTCCTTGCTTTACAAACAGATGTAGGTATCATAATCTCAATGTTACTCTCTACAACAACCTTATCGCTAATTTCGACAAAATTTTCTTTATGTTTAAGAGTAATGTTATCAATATTGTTCAGAATGGCACTATTCAATGTCTCATTACTACTAATACTCAACCTATCTTTAGCCAGAACAAAGGTTTTATTGTCAATGGCACTCTCTTCCGAGTTACAAATTCGCTTCGACTGATTACCTAGTGCAGGTGATTGTACAGGTTTGTCTAAGCCTTGATCCAAAGAAGATCCAAGAGATGACTTTATATTTTTTAATTGACTCATTGATCGAGAAGAACGATGGCATTTCTCGAAAATTATTTTTTGCAATGGTGGCGTGAGAGGTGGATTTTGTTTACCATTACCACTTTCAGTGTCCAAAGACGAGGTAGAAAATGTTCGTTTTGAATCGTCCAAACTATGAAATAATTCGAGTAACGATAAAAATAAATATAATATATGTATATTATTAACAATGAAATTAATGAATGTGCATATACGTACTGTATCTGATTGGGTTTAACGTTGATTAGCGTAGCGAGATTCGGCAATGTTGCTCTTAAATCGGTAGTCGGAAGGCCGCAATACCATCGTAGCTGTGCTATATTTTTATTCAATAGATATACAGCATAATGGAATTGTAATTTATCCTTACTTCGAGCAAACAATGGAAATCTAAAAATATGTTGGCGATAACATATGCATGGATACATTGCCAATAAAGACAATTACAAATAACCCTTACTGTCTATCATTGTCAGGCAAATTTTCTGTTATATGATCTATAACTTTACTGCGCGAGCCATAATGTACAATAGGATATCTGGTCGGTACATTCAAAAAATTTGCAATCATTTGCGTTGTATGTGCAACAAAACCTAATGCCACAGCCACTTGTGTATCATTCGATAATTCCAATTCTTCGCTGTCTGGTAAATAAACATCATTTATTCTAAACTTTCCAATGCCGTCCTACAAAATTGAGAAAAATGTTAGCCAATCAAAACAATTATGCAAATATATATATATTAGCTGTACCTGTTTAATAGGATATATTAAACACAATTCTGAGATTAATTGTCGTCGCCTCTGTGCAAGTTGACTGCTCAATTGCAAGTATGTTTCTCTTGTATCTATATGATTTTGCCGCCAATCATTTAGTTTTTCTATGTCTTTATTCAGCTCTCTATATCTTTCCATTAAATCAGAACCTAGAAAACAAGATAGCTTTATATTTAGAGTATTCATGCAATATATATTCAATATATATTGAACATATATACTAACCAAGATCTTGATTTTCTTCTGTCATATTAGTATGTAATTGATTTAGTACACGAATTTCTCCCATTTTTCGCGATCTTTCTTGTTCTAGCAATTTTGTTCTAAATTTAGCCATTTCTAGCTCTTTACGTATTCTCATAATTTCCAACTTCTTTTCCCTGTTGACTCTCCGTGGTTGCAACAGTCTGTTCAAAGTTGTCTGTGGATATTTGGGAGTATGAAAATCATTACCAGAGGCAATGCGTATTCTGAGCGCTTGCACTGATTCTGTTTGTTGCTTTAATGCTTGCATTTTGCTTCTTAAACTGCTAAGCTTATTTACGGTATAACTATTCTTTACTTCAGAAACATTTATAGTCATATAAAGGTAGCGCTTCAAATCTAGAGCTGCTATGAAGCAGTATGCAGGAGTAAAGTATCCACCATGAAAATGGAATATCAAAGAATTTTCCTTTAAAATAGTTTCTAGATTAGGTGGTAACTTAGGACCAATATATGTCAATCCTGTGAATGATATTCCCCATGTGAAGAGGGTTACATCAACTGTATTGTCGCATGGCATTGAGCGCTTCCATACCCTCAGGATGATCTCTGTTTAAAAGATAGAATCATTTCTCTAATAAAAATATATTCAAAACAAGTCAATGTCACTTAATGAAGAATGCACTTAATGAACCAACACATATGCTAATCCTAAGAAATGCAGCATTTATAGTACTAACAGACAGTAACGCTCACCACTAGCTGTTGAATAACCTGTGGCATACAGAGTTGGTACTTCCAGGCTCGACCATCTTGGGTTAGAATTGTCGATTGCTTCACTGGTATACAATGGAGATGACATGCTTGATCTATGTAATGTATAATAAAACCAACATATCTCTCCATTTATATTAGCTTTAAGATTATGGCCTATTATTTGTATTAAACCTCTGAGCCGTAACTGAAAATTTTTAACAATATATAATTTAAACAATAATGTTAAAACAATATATAACAGTGCTTTTGTTCAGGCAATATATTTTTCTTGGTATCAACTTTAACTTATATCTTACTTGTTGGGTTGCGAGAGATAGCCAGGTTTTGTACCGCGGAGCAATTCGCGGTTGAAGGGTTAAATCTAAATCTTTAACAAGATTTCGTGATTCGGAAAGCTCCATTGTGCAACTTCATAGTACCGCAATAGTATCATTCGGTGGAAGAAATAGTTATGTCGTTGTGAGAATAGTACGTATAATCGAACGGCTTAATGAAAACAAATAACGAATTATAACTTTACGCACAAGAATAGGCTATACCAAATTCTCATAATTTTAGAGCAATCGAATAAATTTATATCTAGCAATTGATAAGCGTATTAACCACAAAAGCTAATCATTAGTCTCACGTCACAATTCAAGTCATCTGAACACACGTATGCACATTGCTGCATCCAAGAGCAGGCGTGATAAGTGATAACATCATAACATTGGACCATGGTGGAACTGGTGGAAGGGATAACGTAGTAGGTGCAGAGTGCAGGTCATAAGCGTCTTTCTCTATAACGAATTCTATTGGACGCACTAGTACATATTAAAGCCGTTGTACGCTGATTTAATTTGTGTAAAAGTATAATACAACACAAATATTTTGAATTATAAAATATAAATTTTACTTAACAGCACATTAAAATGTACCGAAAATTTTATGATTTAATTCGTTTTTATATTTATATTAAACACAAATTTGAGTGTGTACATTAATTTGTGTATAATGTTGTGTGTAATGATTTTAATATTCACCAGTGCGCATTGAGTGCATCTAATTGAATATCGAATTTCTCTATAATCTCTATCTTCTCTCTCTTCTTTCTTGATCATTTAAAACACAGTTGATTAATCTCAAGACAAAAATGTTTGACTCTGCAAATACTGAAATAGTTGTCTTTGTTGTACCAGAGAGAAACCTGAGAGAGGACATGATCGCCTAAAATCTGTAACTACAAAATGCTGCCGCGCACTACCGTCCTCTGAAGAAGTGGATGTTAACTACGCAACAATATGTCCTCTCTCAGGTTTCTCTCTGCCGTCGATATAATGTCATTAAGTCCATTTTCTAATGCTGTATATATTATAAAAAACCTAATGTCGTTTTCATTTTATACACAAGTAAGCGTAATGATTATTATCATATTATATTTAATACCTAACAATAAAATAAAACTCAGTGGAGTATTGCTATTTTAATATTTTGATTTAAAATTTTATTATAGAACTTTAAGTAATAAGTATATTTCTATACTTGCGCGGTATTTAAATGATACACAATTTATTATTTTATAAGTTCGATTTTTCTTTCATATAATTTTTTCGATAGCCTTCATTTATTTATTCTAATTGATTTTTAATTTTTGGAAAAAATATAATTTCTAGTCCGTACTCAAAACACTCTTTTATGTTTGAAATTCTATAATATACATAACATGACCTATGTACTAAACATATGTTAACATCGAAAAGCGCTTGCCGAATGGATATCTTCTCTATCTTTATAAAACGCATGGCACCAAATTCCGAAAAAGAAATTTTTTTGCGCATTTATATACCATATTCGGAAGTTAGCGCGATCCAATAAGCATCCGCAGCGAGGCATTGCATTCATAATAAATAAGCAATAATATAATTAAAACAGGCTCTTTCAGTTTTAAAATACAAAAAAAATTAACAAATAACTGGACTAATGAAAGTCAGCGCGAATAATTAAGCGCATTTTGTAGATTTTTTTAATCTATCAAAATTGTGCTTGATTATCCGCGCTGTTTCTCATTAGCAATGTTGTTTGTTGGTTTTCTTTTATATTTTAAATAACTCTCAAAAAATATAAGAACTCGCAATTTGCGAGCAAATTATCCTCCCGAATATTCAATTAACCTTTTATAAACTTAGATTGATATCACACAACAACCTACCTCTCAATGAGCAGAATGTCTAAAATCGATGCAAATAAGATAACTTCAAGATATCTTTAAGAATTCTTTAAGAAACATCTTTAAGATATTTTATAAAGAATTCTGAAAGATGTATTAAAGTTGTCTTATGTGTCGATTTTAGACATTTTGTTCATTGGGCTTAGCATTTTTCAAACTCGCTTGCAATAAATAACATGTTGAAATTCAAATAAAATAATTATTTCCTTATATCGAAAAAATTGCCACTCACCAATCTGATGCGCAATAGTGGAGTTATGTCTGCAACGTCGCTACGATGATTCTGTAACAAATGAATTAAAATCCAAATTAAAACAGAGTAAAGAAATAATCATTACATTAAAAAATAACTACTATATAAACGCATGCAGTTTGCTGAAAAATAATTATGCAATTTTAATAAAAATATAATTTTTGTAAGCATCAAATTTTGTACCCATTATTTAATTAGATGTAAAACAATTATATATTCTCTAAAATAATTATATATTTTTTTGAAAATAATTAGAGGAAAGTCACAGATACCGACATATCACTTTGTCCTTAGACAATATTTCTTAAACAAAAGGTAAAAATAAAACTTTAAAAACATAAGTACAAACTAAAAAGTGTCTTCCATCAGATAGTATAAGCAGTTTTTAAAATATTGTTTGCAATTTAGCAATAATCAATTTTTTCATAAGGTAAGCAAAAATAAGCGTCTGACAAAATGGGCTCTAAAACTGACACAGTAGGCAATAGTATTATGTATTCCTATTTTTTTCTTTTACAGGAATTATCTGTACAGAGTATCTACAAGTGAATGTATACAAGATATTAAGAAATATATAGAATCTCTTCATTATATTCATTAAAACATTTTTATTGAAGTATATGTATATTTACTTTATTATGTTCTGCAAGATGCTAAGCGATAGTTTTTCAAGAGTAATTCTATATATGAACGATTGTCTTCAGCTCCAATAAAGCTATTTGACATTATAAAGCAACATTATAAAGATTAAGTTAGCTCGTGATCTATTTTATAGACAGATGTGGTGGTTTACACTGTATCCTAATTTTATATTTAAAATCATATTACGAAAAAACTAAGAGAAAAAATAATATAAATAAAACTGATTTAGGAAACTACAAACATTTAGAATAATGTAATATTATCAATAATGTAGTCACAGTTATTTTTTTTAAACTACACAATTTACAAAAGAAAATCGTAAGAATTTTATTTTCATCATAGAATTCGTTTTTAGTTGATTTGTTAGAAATAAGCCACAAGTATACAAATTATGAATTTGTACTTCTTTAGTTAGCTAAACAGATCACGATTGTATTAGTATTGTATTAATAAATAGCAATAATTAGTTTCTGAGAAATAAGAGGGTGACGTTGTAAAAGATCTATGTCAGTATCGGCAACTTTCCTCTATATATATTCTCTAAAAAAATCTTAGCAAACATGGATTTGTATAAAATTTTAAAGTAATTTAAATAATATTTTAAAGTTTTATAAAACTTTAAAATATTATTTAAATTACTTTAAAATTTTATACAAATCCATGTTTGCTAAGATTTTTTTTAGAGAATATATATAAATAAAATTTAAACAAAGTTATTAGAGGTAGTTCGATAAAACAAAAATAAGAAAGCGCATACAGTCACATACGCAAGTTATTATTCGCACAAGTCATATATCTAAAATATAATTACACGTAAACGTTTCGGTCAAGTCGTGACCATCGTCAGTACAATCAAGAGAATGTAAATGTCAAAAAATATAATTTAGCACATCATATAGGATCGCAGTACGAAATTTCAAAAATTAATTGTCTTCATAATTTCTTTTGCAGTGAAATTAAGAATTTATTCTTGATATTTATAACTTATATGTTAAAACACGAGTCACTACAATGGGTGATTACATGAAATTTCATATAGAACAATCTTATCATTTTATATAATATTTTTCCATCTACGCTAATATTCTTCTAATTAGCATCGCATTATTGTATTATATCGACAGTTGTAAAAACACGGAATCTGTAATTCCCCGTTTTAACACAGAAGTAATCAAGAATAAATTCTTAATTTCACTGTAAAAGAGATTACGAAGCCAGGATTAATTTTTGGAATTTTATATTGCGACATCCTATATGATGTGGTAAATTATATTTTTTAACATTTGCATTCTCTTGATTGTGCTGATGATAGTCATAATTTGACCGAAATGTTCACATGTAATGTTATTTTAAATATATGGCTTGTGCGAATAACAATCTATGTGGGCGTATGTTCGTTCTTATTTTTGTTTTAAAATATATATAATTATTATTTTAAAGAATACGTATAATTATTTTACCTAAAAATTTTAAGTGACTCTCCTTTTATATAAATTAGATAAAAGGAGAGTTACTTAAAAATTACTTGAAAATTTTATACAAATTTATTTTTGCTAAGATCTTCTTTAAAAAATATATATAATTATTTTAGAGAATACATATTCCTTTAGAGAATATATAATTATTTTATAGAATATAGAATTATTTAAATCATTTTATTTATCAATGATTTAAAAATAATCATTTTTTAATCGTTGTCAAATAAAATGATTTAAAAACAAGTGAAAAAAGGTTAATTTTACACAAATAAAAAATAATATTTACCGCCAGGTTGCTCCACCAGTGCCCGATGTCTCTCCCAGACCTCCACCCCCTCTCAGAATGTGCACAGGACACTCGCGTAAAACACTCGCGGGTACATTGTAATCGCGCGGACTATAACTTGAGTCCAATAACTAGAACGGCACTCCCGAAACGCGCGACGCGACGAACCGACTGCGGTTCGTTCATTTTCAAGTAAATCGGCGACGTTAGCTTCCCCGTTGGATTTTTACACAAAGAGAACGATTTTACTCAATATCTAAAAATTTATCTAGATATATACATTCAGACATACCTGAAAATTTTTAGATATTTGAGAAAAATCATTCTTTTCGTGTAAAATATCCTCTGGGTACTGAGCCCCCTCACCCGTGAGAGGGAAGATAATCTGAAAAATGTAATAAATAGCTATATTACTATGCTATTACTATGCAATCGGTTAACTTTTAGAAACGAATATCACGTCTGCAATTCGTTATTATTGCGAAATAAAGTCAAAGTAGATAAAAGGGCTGAATCTTTTATTTAT
>NW_011627801.1:25501-37292 GCF_000204515.1 Acromyrmex echinatior
ATATAAAAAGACAAACAAGTGGTATCAATAAGCAAAGTGACACGGAAGGTTTGCCTGAGGTTTATTTTCCTCTTCTAAAAAAGGATGTCTCTTTCTGTTAATAAACAATTCTAGAACTTTCTAAACTATTTGACTCATGGATATAAATAGCCGAAAAATATGTGATACGACCAATAACAACACATAGTGTCACGACAAATTTCTATCTGTGAAATGAATATACTTGTAATTCATCGATTATTTTGCTGTAAAACAGATAATGTTTCCTTTGTTTTATACTCCGTTTTAAAAGAGATTAATAATTAAATAAATTATTGTAAATTAGAATCTGGAAATTCTCGTTCTACACTTTTTACTACATGACTTCTGACGTTCTAACATTATTATATGAAGCAGCGTCGCTTTGATGCAAACACGATCTTTACAATTATAACACACGAGGGTTGAATTTGATTCCAACTTGATGTAACTCTGCGTCTTAAGAATATTATTAATTTTACTGAAGATGGCCAGATTGTGGCCGAAATGTTTAATGTTTTTATTGTAATTCGTAATGCAAGAATAATTAAATATCACTAACTACATCTTGTGCTGTGGTTCTTTATGCTCTTTCTTTTCATATATTTTTGAAATTGATAACGTTCTATACATATAATACTAAAAATAAATATAGATAAAAATAAATCCAAAATTTTTTATAAAAATTGTGCTAAATGTAATAAAATGATGTAATTGAAATTTGGAGCGTTCGTGGAACGAAAATTAAATGTAAGCCTACACTGAAATAACAGACACTTGAAGATTACTCATATAGGGTAGGATCGAGTATTATGAGCACTGCTTTTTTTCTATAACGATTAATACTAATAGTACCAATTATTGTAAAAAGATACATCTATTTTCACGACATTCCAATATGCTGCGAAGTTTGATCTAAATTTATGTATTTCGAATATTTATCATATTAAATGAGTACTCAAGGAGCATCAATGCGCATATAATGCGCTTTACACGTATATTGAAATCCGCATTAAAAGCGGATTGTAAATGCACTTTTAAAGCATATTTTTGTCCTGCATTATATCCGCATTTAATACACTTTTTGGCAATACATTCTAAAAAGTACAGGGTGGGCCATCTATTGGTACGTTTTTGAATTTCGTCGTATGGCAACACCGAACGAGCTACAGACCCGAAATTTTGACAGTTTATTAGTCATACCGTCCGCGGCACGAAACAACATGTTTTCTCTTGAAGAGCGTTTTGAAATTTTAAAAACTTATTTTCAAAGTCAGTGCTGTGTCGCCGAAACTGTACGAATTTTGAAAAGAAATATGGGTCGTGATAGAGCACCCACCGAAGGAGCTATACGCAAATTGGTGAGGAAAGTTCGTGAGAAAGGGATGTTAGTGGATGACATTATATTACGACTGTTTTGAGTGAAATTGGCGCCGAGGTAGTCCAAAATGTCATTAATAATTGGGGTGACCGAATGGCATACTGTAAGGCCAGTAGAGGGAGCCACATGAACGAAATCGTTTTTCATTCTTGACGCGGATACTTTTAGCTTCACAACAAAAAAAAAATTAATAAAAAATATCAATGTATGCTCATTTGATCGCATTTTTAAAAACGTACCAATAGATGGCCCACCCTGTATCTATGCTTATTGAGAAGCCCAATTAAATCAACTTGTTTAAGCGGCAAGTACAGATCTTTGCATAACCCAAGAAAAAATGTTTCATATATAATTATATAAAAAATTGACATATTTTATATACAATTATATATGATTATATATAAAATATATCCATTTATATAACATTTTTTTTCCCGCGAATAACACGTAATATAGAACAGAATCAACTAACCAAAGTCGTTTCATGCAATAATTTGTGGTTTGATGATGCATCACAATTAATATGCACTGTCAACGTTATACATTTACTTATCAAATATGTACATTACGTAAAGAAATATTTTTTTTAATATTATTTAAAATATTTTTTAAATACTTTTAATTTGCAATGCTTAAAAGATATTATTTTGTATTAGGTGTTGGAATTAATTCGTAGCGTTTTTAATGAAAGAATGTTATTTATTTCACATGAGCATTAAAAAATACATTAATGAAAGTACTTCCCATCACTTGTAAAACGCTACGAATTAATTCCAACACCTAATATTATTATAAAGAACCAACACATATCTCAATCAGTTTTATAATTATTTTAAAAATAAAAATAGAAAATTTTGTTTAAACATACAATGTAAATAAATTTAAATATGCAGGGTTAAATTGATTTTCACGCGAACACTTGCATAAAAAATCGTACAAGTGCTTATGGATTAGGTCTACTATGATATGCTACAAAATTTAAATGCTAATTAAAGTTATAAATTCTTCGATCGGTCTATTATAGTAACATTCTTTCTTCTGATTGGTCAATCAAATGAAGCAATTCAATTCAAAATTCTAGCTAACATTATTTGACGAAATAATGTCAGCTTGCTACTTAATATTATAACGCCAAGTATGGATGCACCCTGAAACCCACAAATGCCATGCGTAAAAATATCGCATTAGAATACGCTATTTTAAATGCGTAATTAATCCGGTTTTGAAACCAACGCAATCATACGCGAATTAAAAGCGCATTATATGCACATTGCGCTCCTTGGATAGGTACATTATTTTTTTATTTCTTACGTTTTTTTTCTATAATTTCATAAGGTCCCCAATCTACATTGAGATAAGATATTCTGTTCTGCATGTTAATCTTTGTAAAGTAAACAATATTGAGCTATTCTAACCTCATAGAGTTCTGAGACTATTATTGATTTATTAGACACGGGTGTTTTTTGATAGATATAATGCATGTCGTGTATTATGAGCATTTTCATGATTCCTTATCGTACATTGAAAAAAGAGTTTGACGAGGGATCAACTACTATGACAGTCAGTGTACATTTCTTTAGAAATATTAGGTGTTGGAATTAATTCGTAGCGTTTTACAAGTGATGGGAAGTACTTTCATTAATGTATTTTTTAATGCTCATGTGAAATAAATAACATTCTTTCATTAAAAACGCTACGAATTAATTCCAACACCTAATATATTACGACAGTACAGTAATAAAACAGATAATCCTAGCAGTAGCAATACTAGCAATATGCTATCCATGCAGAACAACAAGTCATTATGATATTAAAATGATGTTAAAATGATTCCAAAATGATCATTAAAAGTTATTTTTTAATCATTTTCAATTCATTTTAATGTCATTTTGATGTTATCGTGATTTGTTGTTCTATTTGAGTAGCAATATGCTAACAAATTTGAAGAATATTGTAGAATAGAGCGCTTATCGTTTAGACGACTTGACGCTAGGACTGTTTATGTATATAATATGTGTTAAGACGGATTATTCGATGTATGATGACGAGCAATTTGTCGCAATATTGTTGTTGGAACGAAGGCAGTCGCTTGTGAGACGTGGTACAATATACTTCTCAATTTTCTACGTAGGATTTCCATTATTACATATCCTCTCTTACTATAATTTTGGAGGCTCGTCCTCAAGTGCGAGTCTGAGAACAATAGAGAAGAAGAGAAGATTAAAAAAAAAGACGAAAGACGGCTATAAGTGTGATTTGAAAACGACAAGTAATTTTGAAATAAAGATAAAACAGTGAGATAACGGCTACGGAGGCGATTCGAAGACGACGAACGATTTCGTTGAAGCGACAATCAAGAGTTGATGAAAAATGCCTATCATTTACGGTGGTTGAATTAAAAGAGAAATTGAAGTCACGAAGACAAAATACAACGGGAACAAAGGCAGAGCTGATAGATCGATTAATGTTAGGATCCGGCAGATGCGTGGATGGACGAGGCGTCCGGTGGCGTGTTTGGGATATCATTGGCATTGATGCGAGCGAGGCACATGTTAAGGTTATCAAGAACCGCATGCCGAGAGAAGCGGCGGATCGGGAACAGAATTTGATGCTACGGGAAGCGGAGCTGCAACGTCGGAAAAAAGAGTTGGCTTTGCGCGAATTTGAATCGGCGCGATGGAAGATTGACCGATTGCACCTCGCGTTGGAAGCGGTGGCTATGGCTATGCGATCGGCGGAGGTGAGACGTCCAAAGGAGCAGAGATAGACGACAAGGACGTCTAGGCATCGCCTAATGTCATAAATACCATGCAGAATTGCTGAGCTACTTCGATGGTAGCGGCGATAAATTTGAAACCTGGAAAAAACAGGTAAGATCATTAAAGATGACTTAAACGATGATATGATGCGTGTTCTGGTGGAATTATAATTGAGAGGGCGAGTGGTTACATTCGAGCACTGAGTATCTCGAGATGTTGATAATCTATTACTGAAGAAAGTTTGCTCGATAAATAAATAAAGTTGCTGCGAGAAAGCGCTTTGAGGGGCGCATTTGGCGTAAAAAAGAAATTTTCAGCGACTATTTACACGAAATGATTTTGGCAAATCGCGTTCCGGTCAGAGATTCAGAATTAATAGATTATATCATTAAAGGAATACCAGATCTGTTGCTGCAAGATATAAGATCAGAATCTAGCATTTCGAGTATATAACGGCACATGTTAAGAGCATTCGAGAGATCTTTGCTTGAGGGAGTCGCCAAATATTATAGAGGAAGCGTCGCGATAACAGTTTGGAAAAAATGGAATAAAGATCGAAGGAAAGTGCTACAAGCGGTGAGCAAGGTGTCCGCCAAATGTCCTACAAAATAAAAGGGCATTAAAATGTTTTCGATGTAACGCGTTTGGTCATATAGCAGCTAAATGTAAGTAGTACCTATAAAAAACAAATAAAGAAGTTAATGAAGCATCGCGTGATTTTCGCGTCGGTAGTGTACAAATGGACCGGAAAAAATATTTTAAGAAACACATTTGCCGGACATAAATTAATGTCGCTAATAAATACAGGAAGCGATCTATGTTTTATCCGCGCGCGAATATTTATATTAAGATTGGCGCATTGCGAAATGAGATAATCGAATTTTGCGGATTTGGATCAGATAATAATAAAACGTTGGGTGAATTTACCGGAATTCTTGTTGTAGATAACGAATCATATTGCCTTACAGTACATGTGGTTTCGAATAGCTTCATATCATATGATTTACTTATTGAATCTGATTTTATAAATATTGTTGAATTCAATGTCAAGAAAAGAACAGCAACATTCACGAAATTAATAAATTACTGCGAAGCAAGGCAAGAGCGATCTGAAATATTTGCGGTTGATATTATGTATGATGTAAATAATGTAAATATATCAAAATATTGACAACGAGGAACATAGGCATAATGTACAAACAGATAGATGAGTATAATCCAACGAAAGTAAGAGAAGGTATTACAATGACGATAGTCACGAAGGACCATAAACCTGTTTGGCAACGGCGTTTAACACCCGCGGAAAAAGAAATTATCGACAAACAAATACATGAATGGTTACGCGACGGGATAATCCAACCTCTATCTGGATATGCAAGCCCGATTGTTTTAGTTAAAAAAGAACAGTTCGAGTAGATTATGCATCGACTATAGGAATTTAAATAAAAAAATTATTAGAAATATGTATCCATTATCGCTAATGGAGAACCAGCTGGATGGGTTACAAAGGGCTAGAGTTTTTAGTACGTTGGATTTAAAAAATGGATTTTTTAATGTTGCGTTAAGTAAAGAAAGCCGTAAATATACTTTTGTTGTGACCCAATGAACATTACGAATTTCTCAAAGTGCCTTTCGGTTTTTGTAATTCTCCATCGGTCTTTCAGCGTTTTATAAACATTATATTTAGAGATTTAATTGCAAATAAAACCATTCTGGTTTATATGGATGATAGTATAGTACCATCAGTTGATTGTGAAAAAGGATTAGAAAATTTGATATTCGTATTAAATGTTGCTGATCAGCATGGCTTACAAATTAAAAAATTGGAAAAAATGTTCTTTTCGAACGCAGGTCGAATACCTCGGACACATAATAGAAAATGGATTTATCAAACCATCTATAAATAAGACTAAAACGGTAGCAAAATTTCCAAAGTCAAACAATGTTAGGCAATGTTCAAAATTTTTTAGGCCTAACCGGACATTTTAAAAAATTCATATTGAATTACGCTAGGATAGTTAGACCTCTGACTAATCTGTTGCGAACGTAATTTTTAATTTTAAGGAAGAGCAACGAGCTGATGAATTAAAGACGGCATTAATGCACCAATTGCGGTTATATGATGTGAACGCCAAGACAGAATTGCACATGAACGCTTGTATGTATGGTTTTGAGGTAATTTTATTTCAACGCGATGGGAAAGATCGCTCGTGATTAACTTCCGCAGAAAAGCGTTATAATTACAAACTCGAAGTACTTATAATAGTCAAAGCGCTAAAGAAATTTAGAGTGTATTTATTGGGCGTACCATTTCGAATTGTTACCGACGGCGATGCATTTGTAAAGACAATGAATAAGAAAGATTTGTGTATTCGCGTTGCTCGATGGGCGCTCTTCTTACAAGAATTCGATTACGCAATTGAGCGCCAATCGGGCAAAGCTATGCATCATGTAGATTGAATCCTCCTTTGAATCCTCTGTTTTCATGTTATATAGTAAATAAAGAGAAATGCATGTCTCATAGAAAGATTAAGACAGGCACAGCAGGAGGATGACCAATTGCGGGCATATTTTGAGGCTGCTAAAAATGGAATAGCCGATAGTTTTGTAGTTAGGAAGGATCTTTTATTTAAGATTTATGATGGAAACAAAGAACGTTTAATAATTCCAAAGCAAATGCAAACACATTATCAGGCAGACGCATAAAAACGGGCATTTTGCTATTGACAAAACGGAAGCTTTGTTACGAAGGGAGTATTAATTTCAGAATATGAGCGCAAAAATCGAAAAGATCATTCGAAATTGTATTGCGTGCATTTTGACTGAGAAGAAACAAGGTAAAAGCGAGGGGCTTCACTCAATTGACAAAAAAAATTCATCACTGATAACCTATCATATTGATCACATGGGACCTTTACTTGCAATCAAGAAGAGTTACAAACATATTTTCATAGTTATAGACATATTCTCTAAATTTGTCTGGCTATACGTAACAAAAACGGTTAATGCTGCAGAAGTATCGGCATCTCCTTTCCAATTGATGTTGAGGATTTATATGAGGCTTAAAAATCTTCCTGAGGTTAGAGAAATTGTGGAGAAAGAAATTGCAATTATGTACAGCGAGGATCATGACGAACTCCGACAGGAGTGGCGAAAGAAAATATATTGAAAATGTAGCAGGTTAACAAGAAAGGATTTGATACCTGCAGAAAAAAAGCTAGGCAATACTACTCACTGAGAAATGACAATGGAATCGATGTCGAATCGACGTCGAAGGCAGAATTGTTGAAATCAATTAAATTATTTTCGTTTCCATGAATTTCTGTATTTACAGCATTAGAAAGCACATCAAATGCATATTTTATTTGTAATATATACCAACGGAATCTATACTTAAGATATTAAATGCAGAGGGTTGATCATTTGCTGCTCCCATTGTCATCAAATAAGAAAACAAGTTTTCTAAACAGTCTTGAGTAAGTCTATTTGTTAAAACGTACGTCACATAGAAGCAATTAGTGGTATATTTTTCTTGAAAATAAAGTAATTGAAGAGAGGCATTATTTAAAATTACATCTTTTTGAAAAGGTAATAAGTTCTTGTGATTTTTAACTCTCATCTCGTACAAAATTCGTCATTTAATTTATTATGCTGTCTTGATATTTTAAACTGAGTCCAGGTTTCTTTTTAGGATTCCGTTCATCTTTTCATTTGCTATTGAATATATCAAATCAATCGTTAACAAATTCAAAAATCTCAGCACTTTTCTTCATCGTAAAGAAAACCTTTCTCTCCACACCATCTAATAGCTTTAACTGTTGTTTGGAAAAACAGTTTTGCAGCCGTTAACACTTTTTGTCTTGCCTGATCAACAACCGTCAAATCAGCTTCAGTTATTTTAAACATAACTTTTAAATCTCTGTTATTTATTGATAACATTCTTTCCACGCACGTCTTACTGACATGTTTATCTGTTATTAAAAATCCTCTATCTAAATAATGATTCCTAATAAGTTTCAATAAATAAGGTCCATCCGCAAAAACAAATACTTTTAAATTATTATCACTTGGATGTGTAAAAAAAGATTTTTGTCCTTCGTCTATTCTCACATTCATTTTTTTCCAAGTTTTACTGTTACCTATATTTAAATCTGCAACTACAATATAATTTGCATCGTATATATTTTTAACTTCAGTTACGATAGACGAAATAAAAGGCTGATCATATATTTAACGAGTACACCTCTTCTTTATTACACCATGGACGCGACGTACCGATTCGAATCAAAGACATAGAGAATGGACTGCAAGATCCAGTGTGCAGTGAATGCGCGACAAAAAAAAAGTCAGCCAATCTAGTCAAATCAAAGAAACTAAAAATAAAACATATAGAGAACGTTACACGTAATTAAATGAACGTACTCTTATGATACAAATTAAAAACTATATAAGTATATTGGCTTGAGCGCTAACTTCAACAGTTATGCAGAAATCTCACTTTTTAATTTTTAACGTAATCATTAAAGAAGACCCTAACCGTCAGTTGAAACGTGGGTTTAATTGTATTAATAATTTATAGAAATTAATAAATTCTAAATCATAACAATAACCTACACCGACTGTTAAAGTCGGTGATAGACTTATTCGCTATTGATTTAATAATCAAATTATAATTAAAATATTTAGATAAAGAAATTACGTTACAAGTATATTAACAATGGTACAGTTATTGCGACGTGCTTACGTTATGAGAACGTATGAGAGGTCAAATCGAAATTATTATTAATATAATTTTGTTATCCGTATTAATCCGAATTTTGTACATTGAAGATGATCCAATACGAAGGGTCGAAACGTCTATAATTTGTTTCACTTCAAATATATGAATTTCTTACACACGATCAATCTGTGTCTGGCTCACAATAGCTTTATATCCTTTTTGTGATTTGATTAAAAATTTTTGAAAAATTTTTCATTTTTCTTATCAAAAATTTCTCAAAAATTTTTTGTGTATCAAGAAATCTAAATATTCACAAAATATAGCTATTTATGACTCAAAACTATTCGATCTTGAATTTCACTAAAGAAGTTAGCATCCCATTCTTTAAAAATTTAAAAAGTGTTACTAAGCGGAACTTTTGTTATAAACTATATAAAACTCTTCGTCCCATTAAAAGAAGGAAACTCTAAATTATGGAAAACTCAAAATTTTTATACTGGAATGCTAACTTTACAGACACACGTCTCTTTCCTTCTCTTCTTTTCTTCCTATTACTCTACGACCTATAATAGGCATTTGGTTTACTCGCATCTTTTATAACTAGAACTTTTTTATGAGATAGGGGCGTTAACCCTAAGCTCAATCTCTGATTGGAAAAAATAAGGTAAAATTTTTTAAAAACAACGGACTCATCTTCAATGACTTTGACCTTGGTATTTATCAAGAATATGGCCTTGCGTGATTCTCGGAGAATTTTAGCCCGTTCTCGTTATTTATTAAGAAATTATTAACAAAATAAGTTTTATTAATAAAACACAAAATTTACCCCATCTTTCCTGCTTACAGGAATTAACGACTTTCCACGCGAAACGAGGTTCATCCCACCTCTCCTCTGCCTAGAAGCACACGACTTTCGACGCAAAGCGACTTTTACCCCATTTGCATCCTACCCAGGGTTGTGAGACTTTCCATGCGAATTAACACCCATCTCATAATCAGATAAGAGTTAGGTTAGATTAAGTTAGGATTAAATGAGGTAGTTAGGATTGAAAGAGGTGCAGAGAGAGAGACAGAGCCACGTGTTCTTTCTACTTAAACTATTTGGAACACAACATTGTTGATCTCGTTTCGCTCCAGAAGCAAAGGGAAGAATACCTGTGGGCGAGAGAAGGACGAAGATCCATTGTGGTTCTCCTGACAATCGACCAATACACATTCTGGCTAAGTTAAAATTGCTAAGTTAAAACAACGCGTTCTGGTCGTTTATTAATGCCGCGATGTAAATTGCGATTTATTGTCTATGCCTACGGATTCATATTCATTTCATTTAGAATGCATTTATTTTTTACGCTCACGCGTAAAACATGCGATAAGCATCGCTTTCACCGTTCATTTTTCCAGTCGTAAATGTTCAGTGAAAGATCATAGAAACATTTATGATGTCATCGTGACGTCATAGATACTGCTCACAAGCGCTTCGTCCATCGAGGTAGGGCAGCAAAAACATGAGACTTACAGACGCCTATAGCAAAGTAAACGCAATGAACGCATTATAATATACGAATAAAATGGCTATTGAACGTGTTTATATAAAATGCACATTTTGGTATTTTCATTATGAGGATCACAATTCTCTTCGTTATCATCTATTGACAGAAGAGTTGACACTTGATCAAATAATATTGAAATAAATTCTTTTTTATCCAATATTATTATATTTATAATCGCTTACAAAGCAAAAAGTGAACGACTTTGCTTCATGTCACAAGGGCATTTACAGTGCGTGAGAAACGAAAATAAACGATTAAAAATAACGCTTATAAGCGTGAGTGTCTAAAGCGCGTGAGCGTAAAAAGTAAACCTAATAAAAAAGTAAAAGCACCCTAAAATATATTACAGTGCTAGAATGTGGACGTGCTATTGATTTATGTATGTTGATTTACGTGAATCATGTCTGATATAAAGAAGAGTTCCTATAATAAAGTGAATGAGTTGAAGGAACAAACTGTGACCAGAGGACGTTTATCGACGGTACGAAATGTTATTTTAAGAAGTAAAAGAATTCAAATTTTCAGCAATAAAAACCTTGGAAAGTAGTACTAATTTAGATCAAAATCGTGAAGAAAATAATAATGAATGTGATTCTAATGCTGATTCAAAGAAAAAATTTTTCACGATACCATACTTAAGCAAAGTATTTGAAAAATTCAAAAAACTTTCATATATTCATAGTTTTAATATAGCTTATAAATCTATGAATAAAATGAATACATTTATAAAGACTGGAAAGGATCCTTTGCTTAAGGATGACCATTGTGGAATAGTCTACAAAATTAATTGTTTAAATTGTGAATTTTCTTATGTTGGGCAAACAAAAAGGAAATTAAAAACTCATATAAAAGAACATAAGGCTGACATAAGAAAATCCACTTCCGAGATATCAGTGGTTTCACGTCACCAGTTGAATGAGATACATGAATTGGATTGGGATAACATAAGAATTTTAGACACAGAACAATCATTAATGAAAAGAAGAATTTCTGAAATGATATACAGGGTGCGGCGCCAAAATCCGGACAAATTTCAAATTGAATCCTCCGTTCAATACCATTGGTAGATGTCGCGATTGGCATTCAAATAGCTTGACACATGTACTAAAGCATCATAACCTCGAAACAGTCGCATGTTGAAACCAAGTGCGGAGTATAACCGAAGAGCCGCGATTATCGAAAGTATTCGCGCCGGGCGCTCGGCGACAGAAATCATTTGCGTGTTCTGACAAATGTAGTGAAGCCGTGGATGGAAACTGTGTCGTCTGGAAAGCCATATGTTTTCCAGCAGGACGGTGCGCCCGCCCACACAAGTCATTTGGTGCAAAATTGGTTGTCGGACACCGTCGCCATGTTTTGGTCG
>NW_011627802.1:0-41285 GCF_000204515.1 Acromyrmex echinatior
TATATATATATGTATATATACAATATTTTTTATATAGTCTTTATATACAGATACACTTTATATTTTTCTAACTAACAAAGAAACAAATTGAAAGTAAGTGAGATATAGAAACAAAATTATTGTCAAACAATATGAAAATAAAGTAAAAATATAAATAACAACACAAAAATCTTAATAACAATCGGTATTCGGACAAAAGATGATAGATGTATAATTAATTAAAAAATTTTGATATATATTTAAAATTACAACATCGTAAACGTTAAAATATAAATCATTTTTTATATGTATAATTAAATATGAAGCTTTAAATTTAATATTTAATATTCAACTTAATTTATAATTTTTCAAATTATAAATTTTTATTGTAGCTTTAAAAAAGGCACAGTTTTTATTTTATTAAAGTTTTGCACTTTAAAAGATATAATGTAATATTACAATATTAATATAATATATACTTAGTGTTTGTTAATTGAATATAATATTTTATTTTACATTCATATTTTTAACGTTTTTATATTTTATTTTTATAAATAATATTACGTTATGTATAAAATTTATAGAACTAGCGAATTATATATTTCTTGTAAAATTTGATATTATTGTAATGCATTTTTGGATAAAATTTGTTCAAAATTGAGGTAGACATTTAATAAAAATATACAGAATAGTAGACATGAAGTCCAAAATATGAATGAGAGAAAGTAAGAATAGTCCAATACATTTTATTCGTTTTGCACTCCACGTCGCTTGCGCTGCACTTGCAAAGGCCGTACGAATCGCCGTAATTGCTTCGTCTAGTTCTACGTTTGAGTCTGGTTTATGGATCGAGATATTGTATATTGGATTCGAGGTACGAGCTAGGGATCGTATACAAACTCGGTTTACTACCTGCATGCTGATTGAACTTGTTCGTTGTGACCGTGTGCCGTCTGGTGCCGTTGATCGTGATACTTTGGCTATCGCTTCGAAATTGACAGACAATTTTCGAAACCGATCATGACATTCGGTAACGAGCCAATTAATGAATATGGCGCGTTTATTCGCGATGGCAACATTGAACTTGAAGAGTAAGGATACGTGTCATATTGTCAATATTGTTATTTCTGTTATATGATTTTTTGATTATATATGTGCATAGATTCTACATCTAATTTAGTTGCATATGACGCTGCAAATATTTCAAAATTTGGATAAATTGCCAGTTATTTATCGGATAAAATTGTTTGCGAGATTGCAATTAATAAACAAAACTGGCGACTGAATTGATATTATCTATTGTATTGTTCTCCTTTCTCTAGAAATGTTCCCGCAGTAGTCCCGTTTAGTAACTTTGTCAAGCACAAATAATTATCTATTATCGTAAATAACATCAATTTTGTAGTATAGAACATTTTTTAAACAATACTGTTAGACTAGTATCGGTTATAATGTAACCGATTCTATTGTAATTCATTATATTTAAAATTTTATCGTACATATTTTGTATTTAAAACTGTTATATTTTACAAGTTTGTAATAATATGGATGATTATAAATTATAATATTTATCGTATATTGATATTAATAACTTAATATATGCGAAAATTATATTTACAAAGAGATTTAAGAAATATTAAAATATGATATAAATTTGTGGAAATATAAATTGAATTTTATAAATTTTATATAAATTTTAAAATAACTTTTTTTTCTGTGAAAGGAATCTTTATTATATTAATAAAATTACAAGAAATTAATTTAATTGTATTGTATAATAAATGGCATATAATATTTGTGAATATTTGTAAATTTTTAGTGAATAAGCGAAATAAAATAATATGTATTTTATTATTTGCAAATAAAAAAAACAAAGTGCTTGTTTTAACTACCGAAAAATTCTAAATAGATTATTTTTTTCTCTTTTTATAAACTATGTTTTAATCCTTCTATTTATATCTCTTTTCAATTTTTAATTTTAGCAGTAATTACCACGATGTTTACAGAGATTGCCGAAGTGTTTTAAAAAACCTATTACGATGTTAAAAAAATGCATTCGGTTTATTTGCGCATGGAAGAGCCGTTGAAAAAATTATTTTTCATAATTAAATTCTGTTTGATTCTTTTACAATACGATAATGATAATCTGCAATACAATGCGCATTACAGTATTCTACTAGATCAAGTTATCGAAGTTATCGAAGGAAAATAAAAAATATCTAACATCAAGATTACAAGGAATTTAATAGCAAATGCATCAATAACTAATTATATGTTGTATAAGCTACTTACACGAGACGTTGTATTAACTTTTTATTTCTGGGCGATTTGCATTATTTCAAATTATAGTTTCAGCACGCGGCATGCTCTTATCATAAATACAAATTCCGAACTTCAAGGTAGAAAACGGGAGCATGTTATCGCAGTGGTGAGATCTCGATAGTATTATGCGACGAAACATAACAACGAAGATAATGAGAACCATAATAGTGATGATAATGAGTGTTTTATGATAAAATAGAGTATTTTCTCGGATATTATATTCTTATTTTCGATTTTATTTTTGATGCATTATTTTTACCTTCTTACAAAATGAATAAGTAAAGAAAATTAATCAATCCTTTCAATTTGCTAATGAGAAATATGTTCCATGTTTCTTTTTCATCAATATAGCTACTAAGAGAGCCAAGAATTTAAAAAACAAACAAATAAAACAGGTTTTTTTCTTGTAAAGTTACAACTTAAAGTTTATACTATTGTATATATGCAAGACAGTTATAATTTTTGATATAATTTGATATAATCTATCGTTTTTTGGAAAAATACAAAATTTCTTAAAAATAGTTTATAAATTGTTTAGATAATTTATTCCTTCTTGGAAAAGATACGAGTGTCTGTCCTCGGTTGGAATATATTAACGAAGATGGAAGAGACGTCCTGCATTGGTGAGTACATGGAGACGATGGATTTTCTTTCCTCTTTAGTTACTTTCGCGGGTTTCTTCCACACTAGCAACTCCCTTCTTTAGGCGCCGACACCACCAGCATACCGAATAGAATAAAATAGCGATTAATCATGGTCGTACGGATGGTGGTGAAAAATTCTCGAAGAATGGAACCGCGACGTTGATTACATCCTGAAACGATGACGAACGAGTTTCGATCGATTCTTTGAGATTTTGTGGTGGGAAAATTATTGAAGAATGTTAAAGAGTGTGTCGAGGAGTTTGAGCAGTTTCGAAGTTGGTACTTTGCAGACTAACATATACATATCTCTAGAGACGATCAATTTTTATGGATGACGTGTAAGATGAAACGTCCTATGAAAGAGAATTCAATTAACAAGAATATAAAGCATGAACGCAAAAATATTTTCTTGTAAATATTTGAAAAAGATATTTAAAATTTTTCGAATAATTTAAAGTATTAAAAATATTAGAACATTTAAATAAATGAAATATCGTACTACTCAAAATGTATGTTACATACTCTACGAGAGAAATATATTATAATCTAAAAAATAATATACATTCTAACTCGATAAATGTGGATTCATGGATGAAAAATTTTTAATCCAGTTTTTACATTATTTGCTCTGTTTGATTCCTCATAAAATAGTGACTTTTCTAATTAGAAATACATAATCTAAATTCACGAAGATAAATTATTATTTAAATTAGCAAATAGAAATTTGATCTAAAATTACCTCTATAATTATTTGCGTAATTTCCACTTATTGTTGGATTTTTTGTAAATAATATATTTATGTATTTTTTTCTTGAATATTTTGAAAATTTCAATATTTTACCGTATAATGTACATATACTTTACATATTTTTAGAACATTATTTTATTTTTCTGACATTAGGATTGTAATTGTTCCAACTTTTACACGTTCCTCTTTCTAGCGAAACATCAGATGGAAGGTTGCGCATATTATATGAAGTAATAGCCGATAATTATGTTAAGCGCTCTAGGCGTCTGCCACAATTTACTTTCGCTTATATCCGACCGCGATTAATTATATACGCGAATATTAAGAAGTTTACGTATCGAGCCGCGGTGCACCGCGTCGAGAACAAGTTTTAATAAGCGACGGAAAATGTATATTAAAGTATAAATGAGTTTTCGTGGCCGTATGAGTTTTCCGACCGACGAGGGCGCATTTGTATGTAGTGCTGCATTGTACTTCAGTTCAAATGCATTCTTTACGAGGCAATGCACTTGTTTCGTAAATGGTTCATTAAATAGGAAGAACAACATTAATGTTAAACAAAAGATAGCCACTGAATCACTCGCGTTCGAAGTCACCAGTTTTCTTTGAGAGAGTCACGTAAACTTAGTCGAGAGTTTCTACGAGTTTTACTAACAATAAGTATGCTACCCCAAAGCACGCGGCGTAACAATGACATTGTCGTATAACTTAAAGTTTGTCTTTATTCTGACAGACAGGAAATCTCGTTTCTCTTAAAAACAACGATTTTTAAGAGTAATTGCCTAAGGACGTTTTCCAAGTTGATATTTAAGTAACAATTTAAACAATATTGAAAAATGATACTTAGGAAAATTTTTTTCCAACTGCAGGAAAAATTATAAAAAAAAAAACACATTAATATAAATTTTTTTTCTTTCTCTCTTTTTATCCTTGGATTGCGCGATTGTTAACAAATCATAAACTGCACATTGGAATTTATCAAGTTACATATATTCAAACATTGTTATTTTTCTCTGTTATATTTATGTTGTAAAAATAGCCGGTTATACGCATTTGTTGTAACGAATATATTGGTATGCATATTGTTGCCTTTATTTTGTTTAATATACTCCAGATGAATATTCGCATCGGTTAGCTGCATGAAAGATGCAGTGAGAAATGTGGCCACTGAGGTTTATTAGAGAGCAATATGCGCAACTTTAAAATTCAATA
This sequence comes from Acromyrmex echinatior, assembly GCF_000204515.1. Next base: position 4,906 of record NW_011627802.1, read on the forward strand.
ACAAACGTTGAAATGTATATGTTGCTAATATTTTCAAATTCTACAATAGTTAAATACCTTATATTAAATTAAACTAATTTGTTCCTTTCGTATGCATTTACCATATTCTATTGCATAATCAATTCATTGTCTTATCGATTTTGTATTATAAATGAAAGGTTCAGTAAATTCTAAATTGATTTTTGTGAATATATTACTTTAGAATCAATTTTCCACTGTGGCTTCGCCGTGATCCTCTTACTTATAGTAATTTGCGAGATACTACGATCGATAAAATACTTTAAAACAAAAAATTGATTTGACGATATGTCTATATTTTTTTCGGTAAAGAATTTTTTCCTAATATCTTAGAAATCTGCTGTTTGACTCATATCGAGTGACATAACAATGAAATAAATGATTATAAGAATAATTATATACATGTACCACCACTCACGTAATCAATTCTGTCCCTAAGAAATTTTCACAAACTAAGAAGTGTATCATGAAAGCTTATCAAATTATATGAAAAATTGTTGATTGACTTTTATAATAATATGTAGCTAATTGTTTAATTCTTAGTTATAAACTTGAATTAATATATTTTTATTTGGGAATATGCTCTTCGTGCCATTATAGATTCTCGTTTGCGTTCAGCTGTCTTTTGTAATTATATTTTAACTTTTAAAAATTTGGTCGTATCGTTTACTTGAACATTGGATATTTGCCGATTGAAACTTGATAAAATGTTTTTTTGAGCGACAAACTTTTTGGAGTTCGTAGAGTTTCAAGAGTAGGTACTTTACGCGTGCGAGGTACTTTTATTCACTTGAAAGTAGCGCAGAACAGAACCTGTCGACGGATGGAAACGTGGGGATTGAAAAGATACGACAAGCTTGACATTCCTCGTTCTCGTGTGAAGGATTGGGAGCGACACTTTCCCTTTTTTTCTTAATCTATTTTGCATTAAATGAATCTTAGCATTATCCGCGCCATAATACTTTCTTAATTCTTATCTTGCCTCATGCAAAAAAATTATTTTTGATTCGGTGGACAATAGATTACGCGAGATGGTAAACAATAAAAAATAAAAGAGTACAATTATTTCCGAAAATGAATCGTGCGTCTCGCTCAACTCTAATTTTCTCTCGTCACTTCCTGTCGTGTCTTTCCTGTACTTCATCGTATTACGCTTATTTCGATTTTCATGTCGTTCGCATGCCACAAATTTGCTTTGCAATAAGAAATGTGTCGACGATATGCTTTGCATATTATAGTAGAAATATGTGAAGTTACGTATATCGTATCGAGTATACGCGTATTCACTCCACGAGACCGCTAACGCTCAAAGTACATTGCTCATACATAAATATCTTCCTTCGATGACAAAAACGACGTCATTTATCGACATGACTTAAATTTCTCATTAGTAACTTCGAGATAATTACGAAAGCGTTTCGTGACAGCACGTTTTCCTGCTCTAGCGTCATGTAACAAACTTCACAGCTTGTATTGCTGCATTTACATAGTGCGCGGAAAGTTGATGTGCACGTGTACAGAGCAGGGCAGTTTATTAGAAGATGGCTTTTTGCTGGAATGCCTTTATCACACAGTCTTCATAGTGCAGTGAAAACTTCAACTTGGCTACAAGAGTCGGTGTATTTTTCCTTTTGCTTGGAAAGATAGGTATGCTCTCGGTATCTCAAAGATCGTTCCTTTGCGATTATTCTTCTTTTAGCGGAGAATTATTCTCTTGGAAAACTAACATTTCACAGATTTGCTTATTTTCAGTTGTTTGAACCGGTTATTACTCAAAAAATTTAAATATTGTTCTTGTTTAAATATCAAAATGGTACATAATTGAGGATTATGATCATATATGCAGTGTTTGTAGAAAATAATAGCGTTAAATTTGAAAAATTTGGAAAAAATAAAACAAAAATATTTATTCGATCTGTATAATAAACTTTTATTTACTTCACTTGGAGACAATTTATACAAGTAAAACAATAACTTTTCCCATTAATAGACGGTACTGTTATAAAAGTATAAGATCTATACTAATTTGATTTATTAGTATTCTTCGATTATATTCGATACTCATTGATGTCTCTTCGAGGATCGTAATGGTTGCTATGTAACCGAGTTCGTAAGTTTTCAGCTTCGGTTAAAATCGACTTCCGGTATAAGCTCACAAAACGAGACGATATTCCTCGTTCTAACGAATATTCCGCATTCGTGAATAGTTATTCGTTGCCAAAGGATTTCATGATTTTGTCATGATTTCGCTGGATTTTTGTCTTTGGGTACCTACGAAGATGGTTCTCATATAAGAACGGAAACGAGATCAATCCTGATACAAAAACATCAGGGTATTAATATCGATACATGGTTTAGCGTTCGTGAATATATTCAGATATTCGATCAATGTGTCATTACATTCTTGGAAATCTCTGTCTTATTTGATATCCTTGTAAACGCGTGCTTCCGTTGAAAATCGACCGATATAAAAATAACACAATTAAGCAAAGATAAGTCTTATTCGATCAAAACGGATTTTAAATATTACAAAATAATATTAAAAAATATTAAACATCAACATTCGCTTTGATCAAATAAGACTTACTTTCTTTGTTTATTATATATTATTACGTTTATTGATTATATAATCAATCGCATTGTATAATCATACACAGAGAGAAAAAATTTGTTATGAATGCTAATCCCATGTCACAACGTGTAAATTCCATTTGTAAATATAAGGATCGCAAATTATTTCCAGATGTAACAAATATTTTTTTTTTTGTACTTGCTGTAAAAATTATTTGCAATAAATGCAAAATATTTGTCAAATATGCAAATTTATTTGCTATAACCAGCAAACAAATTTGACATGATAGCAATTAAATTTTGCGTTTATAACAAAAAATTATTTTCCTCGTGTATTATTTATTGATTACTTTTTTATTGATAATAAGAATTTCTAATTAATTTCAAATATTTAAATTTTTTAAGACTAGAAAGTCTATCTTTAAATAAACTGAAAATATTTTAATATATTCGATAACTTCTTCTTTTTTTGTTTTTATATAAACATTTTGTAATTAAATTTGCTGTATATGTTTTTATTGCATGAATAAAGTGCTTCCGCTAGAATCGATGATTGCGGAATAAAAAGTGGGCGTGATCTACATTGCATGTGGCGCAAACCTTACTAAATTATGCAAATGCAAAAAAAACTTTTGAAACTAACAAGTCGTATCGTAGCGTGGAAAACAGCATAAGAAAATGTTGAAGCGAAAGGTCAATTTGGATTTAAACACTATAAAAAAGAGCTGGAAAGACATCTTTAAAGCTGCGGAAGAGAAAGAATAAGATCATCGATGCTCTTTTGGGCTGAGAGTTAAATAATCTGAAGTCACAGCCGAATAACCAAGACATCGAATTGTAAGCGTTGGCTAAATGCTCTGGTTGAAGGTCTAGGATACTCTATATAATCAACTTTGTGACAGTCTAATGATCGATGCATGTTCGCTTAAGTAATTAGTCGATTATGCATGTAATGTGAATATATTAGCAATATTCGATAGTATTATTAATAGTATTAATAACGATAGATAATAGATTATAGAAGTAATGGCTTGTAGAAGTAACGTAATAAATGTGCATATAGAAATAATTGTAACGATACCGATATTTTTATTTTCTGTAAAACAGACTAATATAAAAACAGAATATATATATATATATATATATATAAATCTTTTAATAAATTTGGACCATAAAAGGTTATTTTTTCATTAAAAATTTATATTAAAATTTAATAATTTAATTTATATTTTACTATTTTATAATTTGCTCAATTTACTTGTAAATATGTTTTTACTTATCTTTTATCTTTATCGAATTATAATTTTTTCTGCTGTGATGCTGATGTAAGAAATAAAAACATTCAGAATATAAAATATGAAAAAAAGATGAAAAGATAAAAGCTTGAATTAGTAAAAGAAGTTATGTTCATTGATATTCATCTGGCTGAAGATTAAACAATTCAAATGGTTAGCAATGAAAAACTGCTGTCAATACCAAATTGGCAAAAATTAATATCTAAAAAATGAATTCGTTTACAATTTCATGTCATTTCATAATATATCTATTCTACAAACAAAAAACAATTTTATTTATATATTTATTTATGTCATATTATGGCAATGAAATCCTGATAATTCAAGTATGTGTGAAAAATGCATGGAAAATTAATCAAGCTCGTAGCTTCTGATCATAGAAAACTTGACACGTATGTGTGTATATGCTATTCTGTATAACGGCAATAAACTCTTCGTGATCTTTTTGACTGCTATCGGTTACCAGTAAACGGAATTTTGTCGTTGTCACTCTGCTCTATGCACGTAGTCCAAATCCGTCCGACCGAGCAACGACCTGTTCTACTAGCACATACTTTCTGTTCCATTCTGCATTCGACAGAAAACAAGAATGTAAAAGAGTGTGAAAGAGGACGAATAAACAAAGAGAAATACAATCACGAAGCTTGATTCTCTCTGTCATGAATGCGTGTACGCCTGGTGTTCCTTTTTCATTAACTTCGCCAATTTATCTTGGTTCCTTTTTTATTCTTGCTTTAGTATCCCAGCAAGTACGTGCAATTTGCAATTAAATCAAATTTACGACAATTTCAGTAAACTTTACGTCCCCAAACATTTCAAATGAGGTAGTATTTTATCGATATAATTCACTTTTGAGATACATGGCAGAACATAATAAATATAATGAACAATGTATACTGATATACATATACATACCTATATATACACTATATGTATATACATAAACGGTTAGATTATATATATAATTTTATTAGTAGCTTAGTTTTATCTCTCTTTCGTTAATTATTTTTAAAATTAGTTGAAATTAACTTTTCACATTTAAGGAAATAAGAAATGATTTATGTAGCTGACTTTGCAGCAATTCTTAAAGTATATACATTATAATCTTTGATTTTTCTGCAACTTATTGAAATAATTTTTCGGACCAATTAGGATGACCGTTAAGAACTTTTTCCTCCGACCGATCGCTGGAAGACACCGCGAAACCCTCTCCAAGCAGTCCATCCTCGTCTCCATTCACAAGCTTGCGTAGTTGCAACATAGCACTGTTATCAGTGGCGGGGGAGATGGTAAGAAGTGGAGAAAGGTGGAGGGTGTCCGCGAAGAGTGGTATGCTAGTGGAAGGTTCGGTATTTCCCCTTAACCTCCACCTGTGCCACCCGGCACGGCCAAGTGATCCTTGGTACTCGTGCCTCCCACCCAATTGGGGATTCGATCGACGTCGAAAACTTTCAGCCATGACCACACAACCCCGTGGTGGCGCCTCTGTCGGGGCGCCTCGTAAATACTATAGCGAGATTCTGCCAGTGATGGAGGGATGAACGAAGAAAGAGAGGAAGAAGCAGAAGGGGAAGTAGCGAGCGAGCGAGAAAGAAGAGAAGAGGAGGGGAGGGAGAGAAAGAGAGAAGTGAAGAGAGAGAGAAAGAAAGGGAAGATGAAAGACGGAGAAACGATTTTACCCCCGCGTTACCCTCGTCAACCGTCACGGAGATTCCGACCTGCGCGAGGAGAACCACTGCGGGAAAACGCAGGATTTTAACACAAAGACGTTCATATGTGGATATAGTCTCCAGGTCCTTGTCTTGATGCTGTATGTGAAAGGAAATGTACGACGGTGTCTCAGCTATTCGTCGTAGCGAGAAGGATACCGATGGCGTTGTTAATATAGATGTGCGAGGATGTCATAGCGTTCATGGACATCTCCACATTTGCAAAGGCGTCGGTGGATATGATTGACTATTAGTAGTAGTAACGTGTACGCTGTGGTGAGATGCATACCAGTGGATCTCGATTGCTGATCGAGTAGGTGATGGTCTATGATTTTGCAGCAGCGCGACTATCTCTGTCTATATTCATAATACATCAATGTTTCGCGTGACGTCGATATCGGACTTCCTGCATGATATCGGTACGAGACACTGAACAGCTTGATAACGTAACAGCTTGAATAGCGATGATTTTCAGCAGAAATTGACGTTAGGATAATATCGCTGCTTAAGATTACGATTTGATGATTGTAGCTTATACTGAAATTTATAGAAATATCTTTATAATACAATCTTTTACTAATGTATCTGATTAGAGCTTACGCTGTAAATACTAACGATATTAGCAAACCCTTTGGCTCATGATGGTAATGTCAAAAGTTTCTCCTACACGCAAACGCTCCTCATGGTTTCTCACAGCATTCGGCTCTCATATATACCTTTCGTTCGTCCATGTTGAACTCGCTGTTAGTGAGTAAAGATATTTGCAGCGCTCACGGGAAAGGATCTTCCCACACACAGATGCGACTTCCAACACTATCTTCATACTTCTCTATTCTCACTATACTCGTAGCGAAGCTTCTGCTGGCTGTTGGAGTTGCTGATGATAGTGGTGGTAGTAGACGAAAAGGGAGGTTGGGAGCGGGCCAGTGGAGGTGGATGACGTCGGCAGCGGCGGCGGCGGTGGTGGCGGCGGTGGCGGCGGCGGCGGCGACGGCGACGGCAGCGGCGGCATCGGCGGTGGTAGCGGCGGCGGAGGAGGACGCAAAGCCGTGCGTTCACCCCGTGCCGCCACGACAACAGGGCGTCGTTCGTTCTGGTGCGAGCGCCGGGAGTCCGCCGGGGTTTCGTCGAACTTTCCTCGAACCAGCGGGTCGAACTGATCAAACCGGTCGTTTGGCCGGGTATGTAGTTCGAAATCTATGGCCGTGCGGGAAACCCGGGCCCCTGCGGACTGATTTGTGCCGCGTCAAGACGATTCCGTGTTTAGCTCGTTGTGATCGGCGCTCACGATCAGCAGCACGTTTCTACCAAAGTGCACCACGTGGCTACCATCGAACGTGGCGATCCTATCGCAACGCAACACACCTGGAATCTCAAGGTTGGGTAGTGGCCGTGTCGCATGTTTCATCTAGGATTTACGCAAAGACCTGTCCGCTGAAATATGAAAACGGACGAAAGACCTTACGGTTAAAGTTTGCTACGGGATTGTGGCTATTCTCGAGCTTGAACATCGACGAAGTGGAACAGGCATCCGCGTTAAGGGAAACTTGATCAAAGCGTGTCACTTTTGGACAGCGGAGAATTTACGCTCGAGGGACGGTGTGGATGGACAAATTTCTTGCATGACCAATCTCGTTAACAAAGAAAATTGTTGCCATAAAGAACGTCACATGATTCTTTGGACGATCTTGTCAATGACGTTCGGAAGCGATCGGATTAAAGTTTGAATTTATTCCTAGCGAAGAGTGATTGGATGTCGAATTCAAGGGACGGATATAACGCAAATGTTCAATTGTTCAGCATCGGTTGTGGTTAATAGTTAAGTGTGTGTTATTGGAGTTACGTATTGGAATTCACTGAAGCGAATTTTATGTGTCATCGGAAGTAAGTGGATCTACTAGATGATGATGCAAGAAGCCTTGTGAAGTGAGATATAAGATCAGCAGATTTTGTGAAGTGACTGCAAAAATAAGCGTCAGTGTTAGTGAGTCGAATTTCGACCGATAGGTCTGTCTTGTTCAGTTTCTAGGATAATCGTCAGAGATCGCATATGTCGACCTATTTTGGATTACCCTGTATAAACGTCGTGGATTCGCGCCCTTCGTCGGTACAATGAGCACGTGAATCGTCCCTTAAAGTGAGAATCGATCGGACCGCTTACGTACGAAACTTCGTGGACTGGTAAGTTCACGAAGAGGTCCGCGAAAACTCGTCGTAAAGACAAACGTAAATGGGTCTTACTAATCATACTCATTTCTCAAGAACTCAACGCGATAAAAAGGAGAGTAATTTTTAAGAAGTTTCTGTCTAAAGATTACATTGCTAGCTTATGTTATTCTGAATCAAAATGTTCGTAAAATTTGGTTAATGTTCGCAAATTTTAAATATAAATTACGTCAAACTTTTCCATCTTTCTCTAAAAAGGGTTTGAAGATATTCTCATAGAGACAGAATTAAATATTTTTGAAAGATACTTGATAAGTTGACAGCTGAAAAAATGAATAAGTTATAGGGATTCAAGAGAAGAAATTTTTGATAGTTTGAGAAGGTGACTGTATTAATTGATATCTCGTCAATCTGTGTCACTTTTTGATGAAGAGAAAACATTGTTTGCCACTCATCACTGGTCGATCATTATTAATGATGTTAGTCGTCGGTATTGTTATCTGCCACGTAATAGAGGCTTGATTAAATTTAATACTTATATCATTTATAGGATATTTTGGATATATGTTATTAATAAGTAACATTATATGGAGAAAATTTAAAAATTTTATCTATATACTAATCGTAAATTAATGAGATTTATTTTTTGCTTAACGTTGTTCTTAATTATTGCTATGTAGAAATGGAATTATAAATATATAATTGATACTTCTCTAACGGCTTTTTGCTAATTTCAATAATTTTGACATTTATAAATTTATGTCGTGTTTGAAAATGCCTTAATACTGTTTATATTACTTTAAATAATTATAAATTTTATTTAAATTGAAATAAAAATTTAATTATTATATATTACAATTTAATAATAATTTATTATAATAAATAGTTTTAAATAGTAATAAAAAATAATTGCATAACTTAATCTCTAGAAGAGATTTAATTACAAGAAACCTGTCAGAATTGTCTGGAACCAATTCGATTTTTTTTTGAATTATGTTAAACAAAAATCTAAGAAATACATTTTTTTATATTGTGGCTCAATTTGAAAAAGCCCCTTAAAACTTAATCGGGATATTTTTAAGACAGGGTTTAAAATATCTAAATACACAATTATCAAGTTTGTAAAAAATATAAAATAAAAAAATATAAAATTATAAAAGTTTTGTCTAAAATATGTTTCTGTGTATCTCATTTCTCATTTCGTTAACAATTAATTTGAATCAAATATAGCTTTTAAGAGATCGTTTCACCCTTAAATTTCCCAAATTGAACCAATATAAAAAAATACATGTCTCTTAGATTTTTGTGTTTAATGTATTGCAAGGTTGGCAACCCAATAGGACAGTTATGACAGACTTCTCATAAGTACAAATGTAAAAAACTTACCATAAATTTTAAATTTTAATGTTTAAAGCGTTTTATATTATTAGGTGTTGGAATTAATTCGTAGCGTTTTACAAGTGATGGGAAGTACTTTCATTAATGTATTTTTTAATGCTCATGTGAAATAAATAACATTCTTTCATTAAAAAACGCTACGAATTAATTCCAACACCTAATATAAAGATATTATTTATTATTTATTATGATATTATTTGTCATATAGAAAAATAGTATTATTGTTACAAATAAATTAATTATTGAAAATATTGTGGCAATTATCAGTACTATCAGTACTATAATAGTCATACTCTCGCATATAATATAATACTTAAACTCAATTTCGGGTATTGAGCTTTACGTATCTCAAGTGGGGCTGAGAAAGCTCTTGTTTAGCATGGAACCACCTTCGCAAGTATTGACGCGTTTAATTAACCACTCGCTAGGATACCGTGAGCAGTATTGACTTGCAGAGTTCCATCTCCATGATAGAAGAACGTAAACGTATATGAAGAGTTTTCTTTTATAAATAAATAATTTAAATCGATATAGTGCTGTTTCAGAGAATACTGATAACGAAAACGATAATCCGGTGACAGTTCCTACGAAAATGTATAAGATTACTGCGAACTCGGAAATGTAAGAAAGAAAGTTACGCATGTTTGCGGATTCATCCTTGTTCGTTTGAATACTTTTCTCAAGTTGTCTGAATTATTTTACGCAAAACGCCACAAGGATTATGGAGGTATGAATTTTGATGAGACATGTGTAGAATGTACAGGGTTTTGAGGAAAATATTGAGAAAGTGCTAACTGTGGAGAATGGGAGAAAAATGTGGAACAACTATTTTTTGTTTGTTTTTATATAGTCAATGATAAGTATTTTGGAGATACACTAATGACTTGCAAATGAGACCATAGAGTTATCGTTTCATTAAATTTAATAGATTTTTATATATATATGTACAGTAGTAGTTAAAAATATTTCGATGATACTAAAATTCTTGGTTTTCAAATAAAAGGATTTTTAAGCAAAGGAAATTTATTAGTAAATTAAAAATTATATATCCATTTTAATATATTTTAATATAATCTTTTCTATGAAATAAATTTTATATGTCTCGAAAATTTGAAGAATAACTATTTTTCTATTGTAACCATTTGCCAGTGTTGCCAATTGAAATATTTCTATAAGTTACTTTCGAGCGTACTTATATATGTATACATATCATATTTCTGCAAGAAAAATGACACAAACAAAAAATACTACCATGTTTCAAGAAATCTTCAAGAGAGAGAAAAAAATTACGTATTTAAAAAATTAATTATTTATTAAACATAAGTTAATTTGTCAAAATTAATAACAAAATGCTTGTCTCAAGTTCTCTAGAAGTAATGTAAATAATTTTGTTACGTTTTTATACATTTTTCTTTAGGAAGTATTTAAATTCAACTTGTATCATTTTTCTGATTGAAGGCCGATATACTTAGAACATAATTTGCACATAATACAGAAATTTTAATTAATTTTTTTTGAGGAATGCGATATTTCTTAAATAATTATTTTTATTTGAATTAAAATAGTATTACACGTATAACGGAGAAAAATGATTTAATAATACATAATATTAAATATTTATAAACGTTAAAAAAGCATCTATATTCGATTTAAATAAATCGAATTTTAATTATCCATTTATACTTACAGAAATACGCTTATAGTAAAATTTGCTTTGTTTAATTAGTCAATTTAAATTATTTTAGGTTTACGATTACGCTGAATGCCGTCGAGAAATAACAACAATAAAGAATTAAATATTGTTAAGATAAAAATTATATTTAATGATATATAATTAATATATTGAACAAAACAATTACTGGATAAAAATTTTGCGCTGTGTAAAATAATTAAATAAACGAATGACAACGGAAAAACATAGATTAAATTTAAAACATGCATGCATTAATATATTATTTATAGAATATTTCACTATGGATTAATGCATACATACATGTGTATGTGTATGTGTGCGTGCGCGCGTGGACGTGCATGCGTGCGACATATATACATATGTACATTGTATATACAACGCACATATGTGTGTGTGTGTGTGTGTGTGTGTGTGTGTGTGTTTTGTATATATAAGGTGTAAATAAATACGTGTCAAATATTCGAGGAACGTATTTCCATGCACTAAATTAAAATAAATAAAGTTTATATAAACAGGTCCAAAATTCTCATTTTTTGGGATAAGAGGAATTTAATTTAATTTTATTTTATTTAACTATACTAAATAATTAGTAGGACAAGCTAGTAATGAACATTTAAACATTTTTGAACATTTGAATATTTGCACACTTTAAATATTTTATTACAAGAATGATTCAAAACGCAATTCTTTTAATAGCATTATAGCTTTCAACCTTACACGTATGCATGTGTACAATATCGTTAATAATAAAAATAATTAGATAAAAATCAGAATAATGTTAATTATATCGCTTCTGGTATTTAATGTCCAAAAATACTTAAATGTTTATTAGCTATTACATTAGTTATTCAATACTGTTAACAATATAATTTTTCTCAAAAAACTTAACATTTCTAGATCCATGTTTATATGAACTGTTTTAAATATGAGGGGAAAATATAAACGTTTTTAAAATATTTGATACTTACTTATTTACACCCTGACAGATTGAGAAAAAGAGGGGAGAGAAAAAAGAGATAGAAAGAAAGAAAAGATGGTCGTATCGTTTGGTTTATCGATCGTTTATTTCGAATGTATGTGAACGTTCGTGCGAAGCGCTTTATTTGAAATCGTCGCGTGTCGTACGGCCTCGGAAAGATTTGCGCTACTATTTGAACGGGGCGGGGCCACTGGATGTATTCGCGACAGAAAGGAGCATCCGCACCTTTAATTAAAGCCGTTCGCGCTCGAAGACGTCATTGGCGAAATTGATTATCTGTAATTAGGGCTTGACGTGAGGTTCTCTCTTGCACGGCATAGCTGCTGGGCTCACAACAGCAACGACTCGACAGCCTGTATCGGAAGTCGACGTCAATAAGCCTCAGCGCAGCCACGCTGCCATACACAGGCGATCAGGCGGATTACAATGGCCGGCCTCACAAAAAGCGATAGCGAAATAGAAACGTAGAAATCGGATGTGGCAGCCCGGTTATACGGTTGCGAATATTCCAATGTCGTTACATCTGTTCTATGAATACGATCACAAAAAATTCAGTGATTTCATATCATCGATATAACGAATACTGTTAGATAAAGTTTCACTTTCGAGATGAACTTGCATTATTTTTTTGGCTATTAAGCAAATTTTCATTATACCATGTACTACTACATATAATTCTATTTAATTTTGTTACATAAATATTTATGAACAAGATAGTTCTGTATTTTAATTATACTAATTAAATTATATGTATAACTAATGATTTATTAAAAAGAAATACTTAAATGTGCAACATAGTTTTACTGGAATAAATAAGTAGTTTTGCAAGAAAATTTGTTTATTCTTTGAATTAAACTGGAGAATTATTGATTTAATATATTATGTATGAGTTTTTATCGGTTAGGCCGCGTTGATATAACAGCTAAAGAGAAATAACGAGATTTATATCAGCTAATAGTTATCATCAATTTATCGACTTCAAGCATCGTGGTTGGTGTGCGTTCGATATTGAATTTGCAAGAGAGGCTTTTTACTGGGTTTAATTTCGTTGATATTACTATATCTCGGCACTGCCGTCGATCGTAACGAGAGCATTCATACTCTGAAAGTCCAAGAAAATAATGAAAGTATGAGAGATGTGATTGTTTTTTGACCGGAAATACACACGACATGAATCCAGAGATAAACTGTTTACAGATGGCTTAGGACATATCTGCATATTCTGTCAATGTATCATAATGTTCAGAAGGAGAAATAACACGTTTTTATCAACATAACTGTAAATTGGGAATAACATCTGATAAAAAGACGATTTGTGTAAATTCGATATTTGTGTAAGTTCTTAAATTGACTTTGATTGCATTTCCTAAATACATTGTATCTTACATTAAATCAACGAGATTTAAATATTTTAATTGCATGTATTTGTAATATATAATACAAAAAGTTGTTAGAAAATATTGATATTGCAATAACATTAAAATGTATTTTTCTTTGACAAAACATGTATATTTAATAAAAATAATTGATTAGAAGCAATACATTTCAACATTCCAGTCGTCCATAAAAATAACATAACATCAGCATTGTAATTTTGCACTGAATATAAATGTAAGTAACATAATAGCGTTATTATACACTGTTAGAAATGTTCTTAAATTTTATTAACTTTTAAGTTACACAATTTGAATTTAATTTTATGATATTACATTTTTTATATAAATTTAATGTATTTAACTAAAAAGTATATTTGTGTACATGTACATAAATTTTACTGTATTTTTCATGAAAATTTATGAAATTTAATGTATACTTTCATTTCATTTAAGTAATTACTGTAATTTAATTTTCAGTTAAATCATTCATTACTTTTAATTTCATGTAAAGGAAGCTCATGTTTACATTTCTAACAGTGTATGAGGAACGAAAGTACATCTTTCTTACGCCGTTATTTTATCATTTTTTTGTTATAATAACAATTTGGTAATGATGTTGCAAATTTTTTATGACGCAGTAATGGTAAAACTAGAGTTGGATGAGTTAAACGTTACTTGTAATGGATTGGAGAAGTCACTTATTAAATATATATATTATTAAAAAAAAATAACTTTTTATTTGCAACATAGTTACTTTTATTTATTACATGTTAAATTACGAAAAAAATAACTTATCGATGCGTTACAAGTTACTTATTATTATTTTTTTAGTAAATAATGACAATTATGACATGTTACTTTTTAAAGTGACTTTCTTAATCTTAACACAATCTTTAGTTATATTTTTTTTATTGAATATAAAATTATAATATTAATGTTATGTTACTTTTAATTGTGTCAACTGGGATATAAATTATCTTGAGTGATTTAGTTTTTTTTATATAGTTTATATTACATAAATGCAATAAACACATTATATTTTTAGTACTTTCTTTCAAATGTTTTTTTTCTGAAATAAAATATTCTAATTTATTAAATTATTTTATAGATGGATATTATGCAGCCTCGAAATTAAGTTACAGTGATTCTAAATGGGCGCATTTATAATGATATAAGAAAGGAAGATGGTACTTTCTTGAAAAAAGTTTTTATGACGTAATGGCATATCTACATTCGACTTATACACATTTTAAATCGAAAAGGAGCACTGTTTCAAATTAGTTAGAAACACAGCTGTCTCTCTCTGAAATGAGATGAGATACGATGTTGCGTTGCAAAGACTGTCTGGAAAACATATTATTTCTCCATTTACTCATGTCGTTGCATTCTCCGTTTTCTATGACCTTCCAGAAACATTACGAAGTTTCGTTCTATCCCACATGTCCGGAACATTTCCAACACGTTTCACAGAATTTCGGTTATAATATTACACACAGTTGCTTGACCTGCAAATGAAATTTACTGCCACGAACGCAGTAACAAACACCTCTCAAAGCTTATGTAAAATCCTTCTCGATCTTTCAAAAACGCGTGATGATATATATGCAAAAATTCGGCCACAGTTTTCATGTAAAAATGCTCTTTTCCTTTATAATATTCGTTTGAAATTCTTTGCGGCTGTATTTGAAATTATTGTAGGATTGAAAAAATTGTCATTTCTTCCATTGCTTATTATTTTTCTCACATTATTGCTCACGTTGATAATTATAGTACAATACAAGTATATAAAGAGAATCTTTTCAGGTTTATTATATGTATATACACATATATATATATATAATACACATAAATATGCACACTTATAGCTAATTGAAGGGTTTCCACAAAATGAAAGTCTATTTTTAAATCTATCTTATAGTGCTAAATTGATTTCTATTAGTAGTATCATGTCGTGAACAATTTTGTTCTGAGAATTGAGACTAAAACAGAAAACGGAAAATATATGTAAGAATTTGTACAAAATATTTTTACTGCGAGCAATTTATCAAATTTTGTAAATAAGAAGTGAAAAAATTATTGCTTTAAATAATTTCGTCTTTTTTATCTTTGTCATTATTAATTACAAAAAAGATAAATGTAAAATAGAAAAATGAGATAAATAGGTAGAAACAAGTCTAGAGGCTTTTTTATTTCTTTTAAAACGAATCCTTAAAATAAATCAAAGCCTATTAAGACTTTGTTCTTATACTTATTATATATTCGAAAAAAACTATACCTACACCCAATTTGAAGATAAGAAGTTTTTCTCGTTTCTTGAAAATTTAATTTTTTGGTCTTATTTTGTAAAAAAACTCCTCAATTTCTAAAGTATATTGTTTCCCGATGTTTTTTTTTGCGTGAATAATTGAAAACTACTCGTCTTCCGAAATGTACTTGGGCGCAATAGAAAGAAATATTACGTGTTAAGATATTTAGAATAGAAAATAACTAATCTTTACATAAAAATTGTAAATATTCGTGTTTGTACATATTGTAAAATCTTTTCTACTATTTCTTATTCCCTGTACTTACGTACTCACAAGGATTCAATTAGAAGACAAGACTCTAACGATTTAATGTATTCCATGTTCAATGTAGCGTGTAAATGAAGTTAACCATTCGTGAAAGATGGCGTAGTTGAATAGACCCCACGTAACTTAATTGGAAAAATGGCGCAAAATAAAGAAGATGATCGTAAGTTGATTGTACATTGAAACGTACACTGAAATGAAAGTTTACAGATTCAAATATGTATGTAAGGAAGATTGCCAGAAACTTATAATTAGCTATGTTCATTATTTTGAGAATGTTTGAAACAAATTTCAGAATATTAAATCGCGAGCCTGGATCTAGAAGAAAAAGCTTTACATACCCTGAAACAGAAAAACAGATTGTTCAGAAGAAATTTTAATTTATCTTTGCATGTGTGATGTGGCAAAAAAGTAAGTATAAAATAGGTTCAAGTATATAAAATGAGATGTTTGTGGTACACCTATTTTTTTCGTCATATCGTGCTAAGATAAATTGGAATTTATTCTGAATAATTAAATAATTGACTGTTTCTCTGTCTAAAGGCATGCACAGCTTTTTATTCCTGATCCAGGCCTATAAATATCAATAGTTTGATATTTTGAAAATAGTTTGATATTTTAAGACATCTGAAACAGTGATCAATTGTAGCTTTATGGCAATCTTTTTACAAACATATCTGGATATCTTCATCAATCGTGTGTGTGCAATTAATTTACAAATATCTTCTTCACTTTGCGCTATTTTTCCAATTAACTCTATTCTACCACGCTATCTTTCACGTATACCTATTAGTTAATGTGCCAAATATTCTATATACATTTGAAAAAGTATTATAAGCATTTTCTGCATATGGATTTTTTTGAGCTTTAGTCTTTCAATATTATTCCTTGTCTTTCCGATTACTTTCTCATTATAGAAGAATGCTGTGCCGAGTGTATGTTATATCGTGCGAGAAGAAAGTGGGATTTGTAGATTTTTATATTTCGTTTCTCTGTTCAAGTTTCTTCCAGATAAGACTTTTTCTATTTATTTGTAGTTGGGGGTCAATATAAAATGCTTTTACATGATAATTATTCTTTTCACATAGAATTTTACTTAGGCATTATTTAATATACGTATAAATAAAAAATAGATTAATATTTTAACATTATTAAAATTAATTTGTTACCTTTACTATAAAAAACAATTTATATAAACTAGCTAAAACATATTATATAAATAAATTTTTTAACATAAATATGTCAAGCTTACACTCTAATCAACAACATTTGTTTTATATTACATTTTTAATGATTTACTTGAAATTTAAAAGTATCGTATCTAGCTCGTAAAATAGCTTTGCTGCTAGATTATTATAATGATGCAGCATCCATCTTACATGACCATAAAGAGACGAAAATTGACACGAAATTTTTACTCCAACGCGCGAGTTGATTCATTTGCTAAAGTAGGTACATTTAATTTTAATGAGTAATTTATTCGAATGTTCGGAATTCTCTTTAATGCATTGCAGTTTTATTGAAATGTTAATACGAGGCAACGTATGCTTCCATCGAAATTTACTCGGAAATTGTGAATAAACTGTTATAAGCACGTTATTCTATTTGAAATCTACATATATATATATATATATATATATATATATATATCAGTATGTAATACATATGTGTATAAATCAAGAAACATCGAAATGTTATACAAGCAGAGAGAGATTATTTAACAAGCATCCTTCTCGGGCGTTTGCAAATTGTCACACGTTGTTATCATGTATTTACTGCATGTTGGTACAAAGTTAGTAAAAATCATACATAATATCACATTCGTTTTGATTTTGCAAATGATTACTTCGTTTTATTTTACGCGCATATACATTTAATGTTTTTTCGCAAAAGTGGAGAATGTCCACTCTTCGTCTCGTTTACGTCGTACCATCGCTTGTTCAATAGTAGCAGTTTCAGCTTGTGCTGCTTGTGCTGTTATATATTTAAACAAACGCATTACGAACGTATACTTTTTGTACTTATGAGACATACTAAAGGATACACGTGTTTCACGTACGTTTTGAAATCTGAAAAATTCGGGAAAATGGCGATTTGTATCCTACTTCGATTATTCGCGATATATCCGGAGTTGTGGAGCGGAAAGCGCCTCATCGATCACTCATCCCGCGGGAAGTCTTACAGAAATGTATACGTACACTCTGGTGTATGCTTTGCCAACTGGCATCTACTAGCGTTGATGTATGCGTTCCATTCCTTCTTACTTGATTCACATTGCTATTATTGATATTCGCAAAGGACGACAATGTTCAACCCTCGTGAAAGCAAATGATTACTTCATTTTATTTTATAATATATACATTTTATGTTTATTTTTATATTTAATCACTTTTGCGATATTTATTTGCGCTTGTTAACTCTATTTGATGACTGTGATATGGATACGACACCAACGTTATCAGACTATCTTAAATTTACTAGAATACCCGATCTACTATACGTTTACGGTGGAAGTTTTAAACCGGTCAGTTATCCTGAAATGGAGACACAAGCGGACAGTTGGGATCGATGTTCAGTATTAAACGCCACATAATGTGTAACTTTTTTCAGCGCAATTTATCATTAAATTTACATTTTATTACAATTAATAAAATATATCAAAAGAATTTATTTTAGAAATTGTATATTTATGGACTGTTTATATTAATTTACAATAAAAATTTAGAAATTGCGAAGATATTTTTTTGTTACCGCAATTTCTTATGATCCTGAAATATTATCAATGCTGCACAGGAACTATTCCATCTCAAGTTTTGAAATAGAATATCTTCAAAGTAAGAGGAAAAAGTATATCTTAAAGTAAAGAAGAAAAGTACATTCCAGAAGAAAAATCTCTCTGTCTAGAAGAAAGATAATTTGATTATATGAAACCAAAAGTGGTTTTTCTTTAAAATTTTTTCTTTCTCTCTTATATATTGTAAAATACTTAAGATTTCTGGAGTTTGAAATAAATTATACGTTTTATGCGGTTTTAAAATGCGGTATAAAAATATGTAATATATTAGTTTGCAAAATCAACTTACGTAATGCAATATCACGAATTTATGATATTATGTTGCATTTATATTTGCGAATATGTAAAAATATATCGCGAGCTGTATTTGTATTTACTTTATAAAAAAAATGATGGAAAATTGTTATTTTTCATACGATGTAAAAGATTGAATTCTGATTTGTTTAGTAACTTTGTCAATATCTATGATATCGTGTTTATACGATTTGATTTTTCTTTAATTACATATGTCGTAATTGTAGATTGTGTTAAGCTTTTCTTCTTACGCATGAATAGAAAAATCAGACAATAAAGATTTCCGAGGAAGTGTTTCATCGTGTAGCAGCATTTAGTACACATTGACGTAGGTATAGTATATACTTATATATAATAGTAGAGTATCGATGTTATTCCTTTCGCATCCCTATCGACGGAATGAGATGCTTTCGTCATAAATTAGCCGAGTTCGATGTAGTGAGAGACATTTTGACGTTGCGACACTTTATTTGGCACATTATTCGCGCGGTATTGTGGTTTTGCTAGATGTTATGACGAATATGTCACTATTAATTGCTAATAATTGATTTATTGTGCATTAGACAATGCTCTTTCTGTTTTAATTAGTTACTCTGATTGAGTTAATTGATTTAATTAATCAGCTACTAGTTCTCGCACAATGAACTGAATTCAATCGGAGTATCGTCGGTTATTATATTCATATTCGATAGTTAATTATTGTGTTTTATTAAAAGCAAGGAAAAAAATGATTAACGATTTTAGTAAAACGTACGTCTTGATTTTTTTACATATGTATATATATATATATATCTTTAAAAAGTTATTTACAATAATTTAATTAATAATTTAACTTTATTCTTAAACTTGTGTGTTATTTAAAGAGCATGTATTACATTTTATATTTTGATTCATATTTTGAAATTACGTTTGTCTACATTATAAGTTATCCATTTTGTTACAATGTATTATTGTATGTAAATAATATTAAGAAAGTCTTTCCAGTAATTAACAAACTTCTATTAATTAATAGTAAATCAATATAGTCACTAAAACAAGAATTATTGTTTGATAATTACGAATATATATACATATATATAAATATAGGACCAGCGTTTATCGTGCCAGTGTGGAATCGTGAAGCACTCCACACCCAAAATTTAGAGGTTTAGTGTGGAAATCTGCACCCAGAAATCCAAGAATTGGATTAAAAATCAATTATGATATAAAAGCAACTAAACAATTTACCCAACTTGATCGTACTATCCAGAAAATAACGAAGAACATAAATATTTTTGAAGCAATGAATGAATTCATTGGCAGGAATTGACGGAGAGCGATACAGAATTTGCAATTGAGAACGACATTACAGATTACAAAGAAAATAAATGAAAAATAATAAAAGATCATCATTTTGTAGTTTGATCATCTATTTTGCCCTCTCTCTTTCAGTCAAAATTTCTATCCACGGGCAAGCCGCATCTGATAATGTATACTCAAATATATAATATATATTTATTCGCAAACAATACAAACCACTTTATCAACCAATATTTTTTTCGGGTGGGTTTACTTTTTCAAATAAATGATATTATTATTTTGTGTGCTGTGTGATAATTGATTTATTTTATAAAATATATATGTAGAGGTGTGTGTGTGTGTGTGTGTGTGTATGTGTGTGTGTATTAGATTGCCAAGGAAAAAAAAATTTTTTTTAAATTGGTCACTTAACTCAAAAGCTTCCGTTTCATGCCAAAAGAACACCCCTAAATTTTTATCAAAAAATATTAAGATTTAGAGATCGCTAGCAAACAATTTTTAAATCAAAATTTTGATTTTTTCATTAATGTTTAATTTGATGCAAAAATAGCTTAATCCGGATTTCAAATGTGATACTTTATGTTTTTTTAATAGTGGCCGATTAAAAAAAATTTTTTTTCCTTGGCAGTCTAATATATATATATATTTACATATAATAATAATGGAGAATATTTCAAATACTTTTTGGAACATATTATTTTCTAAATAAATCATTAAATGTTCAAACGCTTAAATTTACAATCAGTGTAATTAAATTGAACGTGACAACACAGAGGATTTCCAATTCCTCATACCTGATTTCCAAGCTTTTTCCATCATGTCAATCAAATTCGGTTAAAAATTAAATTAAAATGCACTCTCACTCGCGATCTGTAAAATTAAATGAAGTGCACGTAGAGTACGCGGTATCTAGTCTCGCTTGATATACATTTCGTGAACGCCGTAAACGGGATGTTTTATCACAATCCGACGTACTTCAACGTAAAACGAACACGCGCGCCGATTAGGATATTATCACTATGAAGCCGCATCATACCACGCTATGCTCGCATCACTGAATTACTCGGTTTACGTAGTAGCTTTACGTAATGCTTTTGTAGAGTTACTCTACCTATAAATTAACGATATAGCGAGAGAAACGTCGTGCATCGATGAAGAGTACTTTTGCACCGCGATATTTTATCATCGGAATTCGGGTCTGGTCGAACGCTGGCTGGCCAGGCGTGAGTTGTCATTGCCGCGGAAGTAATTGACAAGTTAATTACGCCGTTGTCGCGGCACATTGCGGGGAAAAAAAGAGGACAGGTGAAAGTGTAATTGTTGACTGCTTGATTAAAGCCTATTTGTAATTATGGAAAGATCTGGCTATTTATTTAGCCGCGATAAATATTAAGGAACGCTTTTTTACCGTTCCGCATATATTATTGCAAGGAAAGATATACATTATTTTAAATATAATATAGTGGAAGAAAAATGCACGAATACTTGCAAGATATTCGTAATTTTATTTTTCTATCAATGACAGAAATTATAAATAAAACGTAAAATAAATATGCCAAAATTACACATGTATGCATATAAATATATATTATTTGCTTGTACGCAACAATAAACAAGTACAAATAAAACAGCGCAATTTTGTTTATTATATTAGCGTAATAATATTATGTGTACTTTTAAGCTTAATTTTTGTTCAATTTACATTAGCATTGCATAGTAGTAAATCAGCGTTAACGCAAATATTTACAATTGTTTACATGTGACAATATGAGTGTAATTATTATAATTTATTTATTATAATTTTACAGATTATTTCCGCTTTTGCACGTGATGCATTTAATAAAATAATCATATAGGTTGCGGTTACAGTCTTTAGTAATTAATAAACAATGGAAAAGCATCATAAATGGTTACATTATAAAAAACATATTTGTGCGTCAATGTGTTTGATTTTTTCCAAATATAAGCGAAGTTTTTTGCAGGTCTTATAAAATTATAAAAACAAAATATCAATATATATCAATCCATTTTTCAAGAAAAACATTTTGTCGCGGGAGTATTTCTTCAGCTTTGTCTGTTACTGCGTAATAGAACAAGATAATGATTAGAATAATAAGGCGAAATAATAAAACTTGTAAAATTTAACGATAACATAAAATAGAATACACATAAAGTTAAATATACGTATATGACTATTGAGTGTGATCTCAAAGGTATTTTTCATCTACATTGCCAATATAGATACATTATAACTTTTGTATTTTTAAGCACGACACAAGACCATTTTTCTCTTTAACTGTTTTCTAGACCATTAGCTTTACAATCGGCGCCTTTTTTTTGCGAATCGAGTCATGTCGCGATGTAAGTTCGATAAATTCAAGCCGGAGGCGCCGGCAATATCGATGGGTTTCACGTTTTGCTCCTGGTGGATAAGCGACGGTTGCGATTAAGCGAGAGTTACGTATGCGAATTCGCCGATCTGATGCGATTCAATTTGCCAGACAATCTGCAGGAACGTCTGTTCTGTTTATTCTAGAATAATGTCCGATCCGTGCAGAAAGTTCGCCTGCTTCCTCTCGTGTCTAATTAATTATTTCTAAATATAGTTATCTGTTGTGGTCATAATTTTTTAAACAGGCATTCGTAAACATTTTGATCAAGTATGTGGTACAAGACATAACTCTGCTTTTTAAGAAGGGATTTACGTCCTAGAAAAATTTTATATTTTAAAATTTATGGATTTTCGTTTGAGGAAGAAACACACATGATATCGTTTCTTTATAATCATTCCTCCCAATAATACAACTCGAAAAACGTGATTTTTGAAATAGTATTATGAATGATTAAATAAATATTAAATACCTTATTAATAATAAAAAAATGAACTTATTTCATAAAAAATCATCAAAATTATCATAATTCTAAAAAGATGATTAAAAAATCATTAAAATAATTACAACTAAAAAAAGGATTGTTTTTAAGATTTATAAAACAAATATGACAAAAATGACAAAAATTTTTGTTTTAAGAATATATTTATATCGATATTATTTGATTAGTCAATAATTTTTTGTCAAATTGAAAGATAGTTTTCTTCTTTTTTTGGGAAACTTAATTTTTTGTGTCATTTTTAAGGGAGCTATATATGAATGACTTCTGTATTAGCTTTTGATAGAGATTTTGATTGTCAATATGAGTGGATCGATTTATATTGTGACGTGTATGGCATATAAAGGATGAAACGAGGGCATAGTCGGTTTAACTAAACGAGAATAGCATAGATTCGTGCACAGCTTTCGTGACTTGATTCGTAAAACATTTTGTCAAAACAACAACAACTTGACCGAATGAGAATCTCGATGAGAACGATAGGTTACGAAAAAAATTTCATCAAACGCTAATGAAAACATCAAAAACGACCGATGCACAAATAACATTCGTGCCACTTCAGTAATTGGCACATTCTTACTTGTTCTCGCACTTTCAGAGAATTAATTGTTTGTAATTTGTGAATATTTTTTTAGAAATGGAAAAACGAAAGCGAAAAAGAGTGAAAAGAGAAAACAACAGAAAAACATTTCTTGATCGAGAGAGATTCTCGCTTAGTTTTTCAACGTTAATTAACTTCAGCTCGTTTTTGCTGTAACGCATAATTTTTTATTCTCCAATATTGAGATACATGAATACTTCAGTTTTAATTAAGGTGGTCATATTATAATTTTTAGATATATTAAATATTAAAATGTGGATAATATGATAATTTATTGAAATATTTTCTATTTTTGCATACGTATAAAATAAAATTAAAAACCTATTCGTATTATTGTATTGAAAAACCGTATATTTTTATTTTTGGTAAATAAATAAATAATTTTAAATTTTAAATTTTCAAAGATACAGAGGCGGGAAAAGAAAATATCAAAATTAAAATCTATTATATCTATATTTTTTAGACACGTAATCTTAGCATTGCGATAGTAACTATTAACAAGTGAATAAAACATTGACGTAAATTTCACATCTTGTCCAAGTTATATCTAAAATGACTTCTATCAAAACAAATACATTTTAGAATCAGACAAGCTTTGTCATGTTTAGTTTCGAGGAAATACTGGTTACAGTATGTTGCAAACAAGAGTGTACCATTTTGAAAGTGCAACGCATGTCAGTCGTTATCATTAAATGATCATGTCGGCATAGTCAGATGGCAAATGCGATTTCTCTGCTGCTCCGGCAGTAATAGATGTCGGTATAAACTTCCGATGAACTACTTCTGGACCTCTAGTTTCGCGGACAGAATCGTCTCAGGTTCATAATATATGCAATGGTTATGACTGCTCACGAAATATAGTCAGTGCATCCCAGTTGAATAATATCGCAATGTTGACCTGCAGTTGTCTTGCAGAACAGCTTGGCTATAATAAAATTGGTTTTGTATATACGCAATGTTATTGTATTCCAAATTAAATGTAAATGGTGCAGGCAGTTGAGGATTAAATGTTTTAGTGAAACTTCTTTCTGAAACCACAAGAGTACAGAAACTATTTATGTTCATGACACTTCCATGATCTAAGGTTTATGTCAGATGTGCTTTATTTTGTAAAATCGGTGTTGTAAAAATTAATTGCTGTAATTGAATTTATCTTCCTCTCTCTCCTTCTCTCTTTTTCTCTTTTATTGTGTATATAAGAAATCTTTATACAATTGTAGATATGATTTATCTTTTTAATTTTTTGGAAATATGAAAGTTGCTATGATAAACAAAATTTTATTATTCTGCATTATATGAAAAAATAATTAAATATAGTAAAAATAGTTAACGAATGAAATTTTAATATAAAATATGTGTATGCTACCAATGATATATTTGGAGTTGGAGTTTCATTTAGAGCTGGCATTTTATTTCTCTATTACGGAATATATTTATAATAAAAGTCATTGATGTATGTCTCACAGAAAAATTAAAATATTATGTACGATATGTAATGAAAAAAAGTAAAATTATATGCATTCAATTTATTCACAAACTTATATTATATACATGTACTATATACATAAACTCTAAGTATGTTGATGTTGCAATTAATTTTTCTCAAGAATTTTTTAATTTTGCTAGATATAAGATAATATTAATTTATTATCATTTTTTTTAGCTTATGTCACCCTAAAACTACCTACTACTACTTTCAAATGCTATTTGCAGAATGTGGCATTAACGACACAAACGAGCTATTCGCGTAGAATTTCTGAAGATACATCTGTCGCGAGATTGTGGGCACACCAGCACACTGAAAATTGGCATTAAGCTGTCCATGCATCAAATTCTGTCTACAGAATTGAGCTTGACTCGACATGAATACCAAGTAGACGTGGTCCAGCTACGAAACGGTCAAAGACGGATGTTCGCACGCATTCGTCGTGAATTCCAGGTTTCCCATTTCCCATTCCATCTTAGAATTTCGAGGAAATTCTCTACCTGTCTGTCATACAGAACTATCTATTATTGCACTCTGAAATTTTCGCGTTTTAATAGCAATATTGTAATTTAATAGATTTTCCTATCGTGAATTTTTTCCTTGATAATCTGTCTATTATTGCTCTCTGAAATTTTTGCGTTTCATGAGCTACCTCAGTTCAATAGACCTTTCTAGCGTCGATTTTTTCCAATCAATCTGTCAATCGCGATTCTATTATATTTCATAATACAATACAGTGTACAATACATTATATGTACATATATACATACATATATTACATATATGTATACATACATACATAAATTGTACATCCGACATTCGCTCATACAGATGGTTATGGGATATATTAGTTTTGCAACTATTAATCTAAATTTTGCGTAAGTTAAAAATTAATAATTAACATTGATGCACTTAACATTGATGTTTTTAAATAATCATATTTCATGAACTTGAGGGTGATTTTATTGTGATACAAAGTAAGGTAAAACTGAAAATGCTGCCGTCGCACAAAAATCGCATCGCGTGTTTTCTCGACAAGATAATAAGGACTATATATAATTACACATGTGACGCTACATAAATAATTCATAATATCACGTGTATAATTTATTATCACTAGACTATACTGCATCGTTTAACATCTATGTCATGTTTAATTTGAGTGAATATCGATTCACTTAAATTATTAAACTAAATATTTTATTATAATGAAGCATTTAAACAGTCAAAAGAAATGTCTTTTTTTTTAAAGTTAAAGATTACGTTAATTTTTAATTTGATTTGATGGTAATAATACGAATATACTGATGAGAAAAAATAAAAAAGATGGAACACACACACACACACACACACACACACGCGCGCGCGCTTTCAGATCTTTTTTTTCAACATTGATTAAAAATCGTTTGGAATTATTTGGAACATATTCATCGATCGCACCGTTGTGATATATCAAAGTAAAAATATTTTTCGCGTTGATGGGTTTTTCTTTTCGTTACTTCTATTTTTCTGTGCCTCTTTATATTCGCAGCCTTTTGTCTTAAGTCAAAAGTATAGCCGCGCTTTTATGATACAGACAGAGAAAAATTTGTTGTACCAATGTAAAATACTCTCTGGATGAGCTTTTATATACATTTCATCTGAAATTCAGTTCTCATTTCTCTATAAGACAGTTGTACATGAACGTGTCACATATCAGACACATAAGAATAATCACAAGATTAAGATACAAATAACAAGATTAATCATTTTTTATCCTTTAGCCATGTTTAATATGAATGAATATCGATTTATCTGATTAAATGTTCTAATATAATGACTAATGAAACAAGCAATCGAAAGAATGATTTTTAATTTTGTATTTATCAGCACGAAGCTTTTAAATCTATTAGGTATTCATTAGATTAACAAGTGCAAATTTTATAAAAGTGATAAGTTGTATTTCAATAACATAATCCGTATTAGTACGGAATACAAACAATTATCTAAAAATTCTGACGAACGTGAAAAGTTCGAATGGCGTTAATGCATTTGATCGTACACAGTCGAATTATTTTGCGAAAAGTAAATATTTTCCTAGCGATTCGTTTCCATTCAAACGTGTACGTTTTGAGTCCATAGAGATTTAACTTCAGATCTAACCAAATTTTTAACGTATACTTTTTATCTTATTCGAAAATATCAATGTGATGATGTCGTTTTTCTCTAACCACAAAATTGCATTTTTGTGTTTATAGTTTATAGATTATTATTATAAATATTACGATGCAACACATAAATGTTATTTTTAACCAAAAATTACACTAATATAAAAATGTTTTCATGGAAATTTTATATGAAATATTCTTTATAGCTTATTAGCACATTTCTTTATTAGTGTATGATTTCAAAGAATATATTAAGAATTTTAGAATATTATAAGAATTATATACATATAATTATTTAACTGATATATTACCAATATTACCAAATGTATATTCTACCTTTGATCACATTATTTAGCTGTAATTTACGCGTGTATTCTTGTTTTGAGAATACGAGTCAGGAAACATTGACAATTATGATTCATAGAATTGATGAGGTCGTGAGATAGATTATTGGCAACAAGGGTAGTATAATTAGTCCAATGCTGCTTCGTGTCTCGCTCGACCCTATTGTTCTAGCAATGCGATCTTCCATTCTAATCGCATATTCTATCGCGAACATCTATGTCGTTTGCTAATAAATATACAGGAACACGACGCGATGCGACGCAACGTGATACGATTCGATGCGATATGATGCGATTCGGGGGTAACAGTTGCAGGCTGTAGATGTAAGCTACTGGATTCACGATTAACGACCGGCGATGTATCGTGGCGCAAATATCGCATCTGCTAGGTGGAGATTCTATTAGCGAAACGCCGCGTCGCTAGTTAGAAGCAAGGGCTTAAGGCAGAATAATGCACTTATGCAGACACGATTAAGTCCGCCGACTGATTACTTCGAGTTTAAAGGTAGCAATTAATGCAACGCTCACTTTTAGCGAGTAATAATATCGCAAACAGAAATATAATTTTGGAACAATGTTGTTCTACAAGATACGTTAAAAATATTTTACATATAATATAGATAGATATCTATTAAAATAATCGGACTTTATATGGCCTATAAGCTTTGCGATTTAAAAAAAAATTTTTGCTGACAATGAATTGAAAACTGATCGTCAGATTCAAAGAGCAAATATTTTTGAATACATAAAAAAATATCGAATGTTTTCATTTAATACACAATATCAAATTTTATTATCACTATTGTTATATTACTATTGTTATAACACTATTGTTGCAACACAAATATTAATTTTTATTATTAAGTAAAATATTTTAAGAACATTTGCAATAAAATTATTTACAAGTTTTAATATGTTATTTATCAAGATCTTTTTAAGATCCCTAAGCATCAAATTATTAAATTGTTAGTTAATTTAATTTGATATTACTACAGTAGTTCAATCGGATTTGCATCAAGACCAAAAATTATTTTGGCGCACAGTTTAAGGGATTACATATGTAGTATATAAATTCACACCCGCGAATTACCTTAGCACTTAAAATCCAGATCCATTAAAGACTTGATTTCATACTGGCTGTGTAATCACATTTACTGAAGAAACTCTTTGTTTAAATATCAAATTGTTCTACGTATCGCATTTATAGTATTTTCAAAATGAATAAAAAAAATTTATTATGTTTATTTTATTCTTGAATGGAATAAAAACGAAAAACTTTCTTTTTACGTTCTTATTCAACTCTCATAAATTACATTTTAAAGTCAAGACAAGATAATCTACTTTAATCTTCATTTTTATTACCTTAACAAAAGTTTTAGAAAAATTGTTTTAGAAGTTTGTGTAAATGTAATTTAAAATGCATATACTTTTACTGTAATATTACATATTAATTATATATTAAAAGTACAATATTTATTACAGAATTTGCAATCATATGTTATTATTTGTATTTATTAAGTTAGTAAAAATTATTATAACCATTAATTAAACTGTAATAACTTTAGAAATATCTGCAACAATCGATTTAGCATTATGACGGAGACTAGAAGATTCTCATTTAATAATTCGCATATTACAAATTAGGTAACACATTAATGTATGACTGTTAGTTATGACCCGCTTGGATGGGTCACGACCGTGATTGGGACTGGTGAATTTATGTCCTACAATTTATCACGTTGTGCAAACATCTGTTTAATATCATCCGCATACGTCAACCGTCGACAAATTATTTCCCTCGAGTCGCACGGATTATTCGCGAAATCAAATTCTATATCCTGAAGTTTAATGCGGTGCTCACAAAACTCGTGACTTCGTTAAGAGCGAGTTTGAAAAACAATTGTAATAGTTATATAAATAGTTCGCATTTAGCACTTTCTAGTGCTGTTGATTTAATAAAGTTCTTTTGGTTAGAATTTATTTTTACTGTTGTTTTCGAAAGATTTATTTTACTACCCTCGCATTTCGCTTTATTCTTCTCATTTTTAAATGCAATATTATCATATTAATTATATTTTTAGCAAATAGTGTTTTTAACAATTATTTTAAAAACATGATGATAGTGAACAACTGTTATTTTATGAAAGCTCAAGTATTTATAATTACGAATATCCGATACTCTTATGCCATATTAATTTCACATTACATTACTATTATCTGTTCATAAATGAGTTCATATTAATATAATAGTAGATACCAAATTTAACGAACTATGCAATGTAATTATCATTGAATTTAGTATGGTCAGCGTCTAATTCGATGATGAGCTACTAATCAATATAAAGATTAAAATGTTAATTTGAATTTCTACATTCTAGTTCTCTACGTTCTACTCCTACATTCTGGTTTTCTTACTCACTGTATAAAAGATATCATTTCGGAGTTACGAGTTGGTATGAACGCAATACGCATTAAAATCTAAAGAAATTCCATTTTTAAGGAATTTAAAGAAATTACATTACATTTCTAAGGAATAATTTTCAAATGCGATTATCATAACGCTTTCCTTCTATTTTTGATAATTCTGGGACATTTAAAAAAAAGGGGAATACATACTTTTTTGTTAAAATTTCAATATTTGACGCTTCTATCTGAAAACAAAACTGACGTCAGAAATAAAACTTTTTTTTAGATGATCGACGTAGTGGAGCAAGCGATCGCCGAGAGTGATAATATACTCGATAGACACTGCTCCGCATGTAACACCGCGGGGGATTGAACCTTGCTCACGCGCGCTGTCCTCTCTAACCCCCTTTGAATCTGCATGAAATTAACGCGAAGTTTACCGACCGAACCCTACCCGGTCCGTAGACAAAGTTTCCGAAGAGCTTACGGGGTTGCGAGGATAAGGGCGACTCTGATGTTAACGTGTGCACATGTACATATATAATCATGTACATATATGTATATGTGCACTAAGAGCTAAATGTAGAAGTGCAATAATCTTGTTAGAGAGTATGTTAAATTCGAGAAGTCATAAAGCATCGTCATATTGAACTCTGATTGAGCCACAAATTGCTGAGATGCGGAATCGTTGAACTTAGAAAGTGGCGAACATCCGTAGACACACATATGACTATAATTCCATCCGTAGATCTGTTTTACAATTGTTAAATAATTTCCGTCCTAAGTAAATTTTAACTCATATCTATCTTATTATTTCGTAAATTCGAACAATATTAAGTTTTTGTTTGTCGTAAAGTTGCAAATTTCAGGATTATTTAATGAAAGAATTTTGTTAATTATGTCGAATTTTGTTAATCATTCCGAATCGAATCAATTCGATTTTGTGAACCTCATAAATACGTCAAGGAATTTTATTCTAGTTGAACATTTTATCGAGTTTTGTAGTAAAAACAAACGATGCAGACTACGTTTGTATTAATTTCCCATCTTCATTTTCATAAATCTGCATGAAATTATTGAATATGTTTGATAAAGGAAGATAAATTTCTCATGGGGGACTTCTCGTGTACGCTAAATATAATGAGAGGCGCGGTGTCCAAGCTTTATTTTATATTATCATTGACTAACTTCTCAAAAAGAGAATAAAATTTCTTTCTAGAAAGTTATAACTTAATTAATTGAATGTAAGCTTGTCTTCGATAATCCGTTTCTATCTAGAATAACAAAAGTATCATTATTGAATATTTAATGAATTTATGAGGTGTAACTTAGGAAACATTATTCTAGTTGCCATTAGCATTGTTTAAGAAAGCGTTTAAATTACAATTATTCTGACGCACATGAATACACATTTAAATCGTTCACACATCGTTTATTTAAATCGTCAACACATGCATTTATTGCATATTCATACAAAATTAATGGAATGTTTTACTTGGAATGTTAATTTCGGTTATTGTGTAACATACTTTGCCAATAAAACTGTAGAAGGGATACCTTTAATATATCTTTCTATGGTTACACTGTACTTTGTAGTTATAAAGGCTTGCAATTACAGCTATTGACTTGTTTTTTTTAATTTTGTTATCACGTTATATATTATTACTTTTAATTTTTATACTTATATTTTTATTTTATTATCGATATTTTTATATTTGAAATAATTAATTATTTGCCGTTCTATTATAATATATTTGCTGCATGCTCACACGTTACGAAAAATCATAAATTTCCATTCAGATAATTTTTTATTCTGACATAGTTTACATTAAAGCGTCTCCAAACAATATGGCCAATGTACAGGGTGCTGTACCAAAATCCGAACAAATCAAACAATTTCTTTAAACAAAATGTTTTTAATAAA
This sequence comes from Acromyrmex echinatior, assembly GCF_000204515.1. The sequence goes on from NW_011627802.1 coordinate 36,865, forward strand.
AAATTAAATATTACAAAAAATCGTTTTACATGACGCTTGGGGGATCCTTGTAGAACACAATTATTCGATATATCCTCCATTAGCTTGAATGATGGCCTCTATTCTTGGTCTGAAGTTCGCACGCACGCTATAATGTAGCGCATGCCGAAATATGCTGCCTTAATAGCGGTCCTTAATGACGTCACATTGGGATGCCGAGACTTGTTTATGACCCTTTCAACTACGCTCCATACGTAGTAGGGATTTAAATCTGGGCTGTTGGGAAGCCAGAATGGGAGCCGAGGCGAACAACTCGGCTTGTCCTGACAGTCTCAGAGATACAGCAGCACCTGTTGTATCTTTAATGTATACGATTTGTATCGAAAGTCCTTCTCGGCAATTTCGATGCATTATTGGTTTGCTTACATCACAATCGACGCTAATTTTCGCAACGATTGCCCTGGGTCATCTGAAATTAGCGCTTGAGCTCTTTCAATGACTGCGGGGGTCTTTGTGGTGCGTCCTTTCGAGTGACTCTTTCTTGCTGGCATACTGGAATCTTCGTTGGAAACGAAGTTCTGTTCTAAAGCCATATATTTTGCCCCAACGTCATAAACGATTGATCTCGGATATCCAAAGAACCGAATTATTTCCATTGCTGAGCGCCCAGTGCAAAGATTTTCGATGATCATGGCTCTTCGATTATACGCCGCACTTGGTTTCAATATCGCGGCTATTTTGAGAATATGACTGTTTACTAGAAGCATCAGGCTTTCTTGGACGCCAACAACCTCTGGCACAATATAGCGGAAAATTTGAATTGAAATTTGTCCAGATTTTGATGACGCACTCTGTATAGACTAACTTTGTACATTTGTTAAATATTGATAATTCAATATAGATAATTATATATGTCATGTGTATGATATTTGCTAATGTTGGCATATCTTCTGGAGGCACCTTTATATAATAGAGATAACGTTAGAATAATAATTCTAATTGTTTTGTTTTTTGATCCAGAAACAAGCTTTTTATTTATAAGAATTATCTGTTTGACATGAGTATTTCTCTCTCTCTTTCTTTCTCTCTTTTCCTCACTAAGGTACAGTTCTACAACTCACGGATAACTTTTAACCGAGAAAATAATTCTAGAATTGAAAAGAAATGAGAAATAAGTTGAATCTTGGTTTAGAGTTAACCGTGAGTTGTGGAACTAAGCCTGAATAAATTATAAGATTGTTGTTTGCATGTATAATCCATTGCATATTAAAAATTTTTTCTGCAATAACATAAATTTGTTACGAATTTTTAATATTTAAATATTAAGTACTCCATGAAATTTCACACGGAAAATCTTATATTTGTGGGTACACTTATCTTCATTGCGATTAAGATTTTGTAAAGATAAAATGTATAATTTTCAAACAAACATGCTGATTAATTATCTATATATATATATACACACACACACACACACACACACACACACACACACACACACATATATATAATGTTAATTAGTTACTAATTAGATAGCACGTTGTAGATATCATACCTGCAATGCTAAAAGCGTGAAGAGGATGAGTAAGTGGAATTACTAGTATATTAATTCCTTTATATACGATATACAATCATCGTGCACATTCATGTTTTGGATAGTGTGGCATATAATGGAATTCAATTTTAACAACATGGAAACATATTTCGAAATCCCACGTGACCGCGACAATAGCATTAATATCTTTTGAATAATTACATGTCATGAATTATTAAATTATTGATTAATATTATTAAACAAGCTTGATATAGAAATTACATTTTCTGATCTTTAAAATTAAATTTCTAGGTTTAATCTGATTTTATTTTTTAAATTATGTTCTTTTATACATTAATATTTGATTAGTTTTCCTTCTAGTTTTATTTCTAAATTTTCTATTTAAATAAAATTCTTTATGAAGAATTAAAATTTCGAAAGTTGTTTAATTGGTGAATTCTTTTTTAAATACTTCACATATGCGGATATACACATATATCTATCCTATAAATGCATTACAAGGTAATGAAAATGTCAAATGTCATTCTGTCAAATTGTTTCACCTTGTTGATCGCAATTGTCAGAAACATGCCTTTATGCTTGCCTCTCTATAGCTCGATGCACATAATCGTTTTAGATCATTGTATTAGGTACAGTGCCAATGCCAGCATATAATCTAATATTGTGTTGAACTGGAATGCTTTGACGTATTATAGCTTCGTTAAAAATATCAAGATTTATTTTATCAATGCGTGAGACTTAATATGTCAAATTAATCATTGATCGAATAAACTGTGTTGTGAAGCGATCAATTGGTTATTTTACTGATTAAATGTTCGATAATTCGCTTTGTAACACAATCAAAATGATTTATAAATTACAGTGTTATTGATGATAAAAATTCTTCAACATATTTAATAATTTTAAATATAATTATTGTGATTAATTTTAATTATTGCATCATTAAGTTTCTTTATATCTTTCTCAGACATAAGAAAGTATCGTGACATAAGAGAATAATATTAAATTGTAATATAAATTACGATATTTGTTTACATTGTGAAATTTAACGTTAACATTATGTAAATTAATTAATGTTATTAATATTTGTGTTCTCATAATATGTAAATTAATTAATATTTTTATTGCGCAGTGCGCAACAAAAAAAAAGGAAATTTATTGATTTGAGAAGGTGGATGAAATGCAAACTAAATCTGTCTGCTAAAACGTGCGTTAATGCAATTTGCTTCAAATTTCTGGTTTTCCGATGCATCTGACAGCAAGCGCGATGTGGGATGGTGAGCCACCTTGTACATTAATGTAACGGTAGAGAGCGTACATTGCGGTGCAGTAAATAGACCATGTAAATGGCGAAATTGTATCACAAGCGTGAACATACGAAGTGCATATCGGCCAGAGAATTTCGAAAATGTTCAGATATTATTCACTTTAATGCGGTCATTGATTTTCAATTAATTTTTCTTAAGAAGTTTTATAATGATGTTTTTATATTCATTAATAAAACATCATCTCCTAGTTTTTTTAATGTCCCAAAAGAATGAAAAAGATAAAATTTTCTTTAAAAAGCTTTTTTAGATCTCATGAATTTTAGATATATCTTTAATCATCTTCAACAAATTGTTTTCGTGTTTAGGTAGGATTTGCACGTTTGTAACTGCACATCTTAATGTGTTTTCTCCGCAAGCAACCCGAGGCAGAATTTCCAAGTAGTACTACTGTTCAAGCTAGTGTGTAGATTCGGATTCCACGGCAGTGTCTACATTACAATTATGTTGCATCTATGACCGCGTTATAAGATAGATGTTTACGATTTTAGTATTATGCAGTATCATAATAGTAAAAACCATGAATTGTCATGAGAGATTTTAATCATTTGTAACACGTTTACAATGTTAAAAATCAAGCATTTGTTTCTGTTTTTCCATAGAGTTATGAAGACATTCAATTGTACAATTTAAATATGTACAGTTGTTAATTTGTTAAACTAGATAAAAATATATAATTTAGATTTTTATTTATAAAGAAAAATGTCTAATACCTACATATTGATATGTGTATTGTATTGGATGTATAGTTTCCTATAGCGCACAAAAAAAGCAAAACAAAATTTATTCAAAATACTTGTAAATGATATAATTTTTATATTTTATGATAGAAAAAAAATATAAACGTATACATATGTATATATATATATAGCTGGATAGACTGCTATTTTATTTCTATTAAAAGTGACTAAAAATATTTAATGTTTTTGTAACTTATTTTGAATAACGTTAAATTTTCTCTTCTCATAGAAGTTTGATATTTTTGACATAAAACCATTTTATATTTTTCTGTTAAAATTATGCTTTTTAAAAAATTTTTTATATATTTTAAATAATATTTTTAGTTTACTTTCTCGGATCACTGTTTTTGCTTATTCTTCGGCAATAATGAATACGTCAGAAGCGTTACTAAATTGTTTCATATCTTGTCAAATTTTTGCATAATGTTTGCGTGGTAAAGAAAAAAGAAAGTTATTTATTGAACCAGTAGCACTCTATTTTTACTTTCCTTATTTATACTGATTAGTTACGATACACGAAAACTTAATTTCTGTATACGTAGTTATTTTTTATTAAATTCATGTTTTTATTTTGTAATATGATAGTGCTGCTAATGAATGTTTCGCCAGCGAAACTACTGTTTATGTGTAAAAATTTTTTTAGACATGGTTAATGTATCCATTACGTTATACTTGCATTCGTTCTTGACTGCGATCACTATTATATTTTAAATATATCTTTGTTAAAATATGTCGTAATATATAACAAAATATCCCCTAAAAATCCCCCCAAAAATATAGTATATATATATATATATATATATAAATGTTTAAAAGTTGCTG
>NW_011627802.1:45864-143074 GCF_000204515.1 Acromyrmex echinatior
CCCCCCAAAAATATAATATATATATATATATATATATATAAATGTTTAAAAGTTGCTGCAATAATACGTATAAATTATATCTCATATTGCCATAAAGAACAATTCATCGAATCGTTTATTACAGTTTGCACAGCTTTAATATCACCGCGTTTGTAATTCGTTACCGAAAAATAAACACACAAAGTTCAATTGAAAAATTCTACTTTTGCAATTCTACTACTGGATGGCAATTACATCACCGACTGTTTGCGATATTTTCTCGAGCTCGTTATTTTCTCTGTAATCCCGAGAAGTTCACATACAAACTGGGCAAATTTTCCAGCTGTGCTAATCTTGGCATTTCTTAATGAATCTATTCGTGGTTTATTCCATGTGCTGCAATGGGAGATCCTTTTCGATTCGCTTGTTTATTTGTCTTCGGGCTCCACGTATTTTCGTGAAAGCACCTTGCCAATATTCTTATTCATGAACCATCCGAGCTGTGCCCGGGATATTGTCAGAATTTACTTATTTCTAAAATGTTTTTGAAGGATTATAAATGCGATTGTTCATTTGTATGTTGAAGATGGTGTCAAACGACCTTTGTGATTCGCATATCGAAAGTTTTGAATGGTATTAACCGATTCTTATCGAAAAATTACGTAAATGTAATTGTGCTATACCTATTGGCTTGTAAAGAGCACAATCATGAATTAACTGGTTGAATATTTAAATAATTCTAACAAAGGATCGATTGTTTAGAATCGATTTGATTCTTTACAAATTTAAGAGATATATTTTTTTATATATGTCAATTTTGAGGTTTAACGGGTAAAAGACTTTTCATAACTCTTATATATGGTTCCAAGAAACAATATTGTATTTTCATAAATAATAAGAAAAACATTTTATATAGAAATTTTATATGTGTTTAAATACGTATTTTTATACTTATTCTATATATATTAAATACGTATTTTTAAATTTTCCAAAAATCTAATATTTAATCAAAACACTGCCCTTATTAGTTCTATGAAATTATACTTTTTCAATTAATTTCAAAAATTATATATGAAATAGTGTAAAAATATTAAAAATAATGTTTTATATTAACGATTTTGTTTATTAACAATTATTTTTCAATTATTTTTCAATTTATTAAGAATTATTTTATATACATTTATTTATAAAAACATCAGGACATCTATTTTTTATCTTTATATAAATAAATGAAGCTTTTTATCTTTCTTGAAAAGGAATAATTCAATAACATTTGTGAGATATATTATAGTATTAATGTAATTTATATCTATAATATGAATATATATTTATTATTATGAATATATATTTATTAAGCTAAGTATAGCATTTTCTGAAACAACAATAAATCAGAAAAAAGTTTCCATAACGCTATTGCCATAGATAATTTAATACATTATGGCTTCAGGCAACCTTCGAGTAATATGCTCATTACATGCAATCTTATATGTAGATATTATATTTCGAGATATATTATACAGAAGAAAATAATACGTAAGAGAAGAAAAATTTTCAAACAGTTTGCAAATGAAATTGCATATTGTATCAATAAATTTAATTAAATTTGTAGATATAATTATTTTTTGTAATTCAATGGCAATATTTTTATTACTTTTTCTTGCACGATTTTTTTCAATTTCTTTTAAGCATCCGCGGAATAAAAAATTAATAGCAACATTATATCAATATTATAATTTCCCATTCAATAAATACAATATGATATATGTTGTTACAGTTACACTATTAGAAAATTGTGGCATTGATGTAACGTTACTATTAATTTATGTTTTCTGTAAATACTTAAATGTTTTATTTGATATTTAATTTTAACATTTTTATTTAGGAACAGAATACAAGAGAATAAGAGTTTACGAAAATGCGTTTAATATATTAACAATTTATGTTTCTTTCTTCAAAATTCTCTTGTTTCTTTCTCCCTCTTTTTTAACGAGTATATTTCAAGATGTGAAAAAAGTCTAAACAAGAAACTCACATACATCTCATGTATAATAGCTCAAGTTGAAACTTATGTGAAGGTATAATCAAGAATCCACCCACGTCTTTATGCAGTTTTTATTACAGCAGGTAGTTGCTGGCAGCTCTGTGTGGTTGGTGTTGAGCCGCGCGTTACGCTATTTTTATTATTCTTTCGTAACATGCACCACTTGTAGAAGAAATCGAACGCAATTATGGTATTCATGTATGCTAATCGTAAACATTAAGCCTGCTTAAGTATTGGCGCATCGATGGTCGATTGATATCGATCCGTCGCTCAAAATAAATTGTAGTGCGTACGCGGCTCTGAAGATTTGTAACTCCGGAAGGTAAATCGAATATAAACGATCATGAGATAAATGCGAATAATTGTGTTCATATAAGCTTAAATTAAAGTTTCGCAATAATATATATGTACTGTCGCCATTGTCGCTGCCACTGCCGCCGCCACTGCCATCGTATGATGCCGCGATTCGCTCTGTACTTTTTTAATCACGACCGCGTTTGGAATTCCGGACGCGGGGCTGAAAGGAAAATCGACGACTTCATTCCGCCGCATGGCCATCCGTAAATTTTGCCGGGGGGCCCTGCAATTTATCGTTCGATTCATTCGCTGTGGGATTCCGGAGCGTTGTATAACCGCGGATATAAATAAAATGTGCCGCAGTAACGGAAAGAAATTTTCATTGTAATCTATAAAGGGCAAAAATTGCTCCGTCAATATCGCAACTACGGAATTAACCTTTGTAACACGTTTGTTTTTGTGAATTTCGCTGTTATTAACTTTGCTGTACGGGCAAGTGCTAGTTTTTGTTGCTATGTGGCTATCATGGTGTGCTGGAACTGATGATATTAACACAATCATATTCAAATTTGAACATACAAATTTAATTGATTAAATCGGCGCGTGCAAATAAAGGGAACATATATATGTATGATCGAAACATAACGGAAATCGCGTTGGCTAGCTATTCATGTCCAGTAATATGTCTTGTAATTCGAAAATGTACAATATTTTGTTCTAATTTTGAAATGCAATGTATTACAATTTGATGAATGTTTATATTAATGCAAATTGATGAACAAATATAAACGCAAACAATATAGAATTTTATTTGTGTGTGTGTTTAAAAATTAAGGCATTTTTTCAACGCCTTAAATTTCTATAGTTTTTTTTCTTAATTGTTATGTGATTATCACATACATACATATATGTATATACAGAGTGTGGATCATTTTAATGTCATCCCTAAAATCATTTTTATTTTTGATTTTAGAAAAAAATGGAACGGTTTCGAGAGAGACATATTTTGGTCATATTGTTTTTCTTTTATAGATAGATAATATCAAAAGATATGAAAGTCTCCTCCACTTTTAAAAATGGAATTGTATGATTTTTTTACATAGTATAAAATTTTTAAGGTAGAAATATAATATAAAGAAATCAATAGCTTATAAGATATTTTATATTTTATATTAAAATGTGCCAGAATTAAAATATAAAATATGTCGTAAACTATTAGTTTTTTGATATCTTTATCTTAATACTTTTATGTGCAGAATAATTAAAGGAATCATACTGTATAAAAGAAATCATAATACCATTTAAAAAAGTGGAAGTGACTTTTATATCTTTGTGGTACTTTTATATAGAAGAAAAAGGGCATGACTAAAATACATCCCCTTCAAAACCGTTCTACTTTTGTCTAAAACATTCTTTCTAAAATCAAAAATTAAAAAGTTGTTGAGCTGGAACATTAAAATGGCCTACCTTGTTATATATATATATATATATATATATATATATATATACACACACACACACACGTGCCTCTTCTAAAATGAATGAACTAAGAGAATAGTATTTAACATTTTAATATTCATAATTCACTAAAAAGGAAGTTTATAGGAATAATATTATTCGTAAAAGTGAAAGCAACTGTACTGTTATGTATATATATATATAGTACTGTATGTACACATGACAGAATTGGAAGATATTGAGAACTATATTACTTTTGAATTTTGTAATTATTATAGTGTTAAAAAAAGATTAAAATTATCTATCAATATTAAATTTTTTGGATGTATAATTAATTATATTACATTATATTGCATGATTATTTGAATATTATTATTTGAATATTGTTTCTGAAAAAAAAAATATAGAATAGATTTTAGGCAATGTTTTTCGAACCTATAGATGTTGTTCTTCTATTGCGTGCGATTCTCTTGAATAATTCTCTTGAAATTGTATTACGAACTAGTATATTTATTAGATTAGATCGTAATACCAGGATTTAAATGTAAACGATTCTATAAAAACGGTACTACAGATAATATCGATTTATTCTCTTTTTTATGGTGTAATTATGCGATGTAATCCACAACAAGACGTATGGAAAGATAAATTAGACAAGCACGATATACGTGTGCATACGTGTTCGTGACGGAGAAAACTCAGCTAGACGAGAAGGGTGGCGGGTTATATTTTATTCGGCGGTCTCACAGAATACACGTCTGCTTGAGGCACAGCTCACGTATCTCGGTACCAGCTCGACGGATTTAAGCCGGTGTTACGACGATTCAGAAATAGTTCCCATTCTTGTTCGTAATTATATTTTGTTTCACTGTCATGGAGAGCATATCCATACGGGGACATTTTTCCATGTCGGACAAAAACGAAGAAAGAGGAATACATTTCTTATTGTAAATCTAATTTTTAAGTTTTTATGTCGGACATCGCAATAATTAATAGTAAAAAATACATCAATAATGGTCTTTAATACGTTCTACTTTTTTTTCATATATCTGAAAATTTTATATTGATAAATTCGATTATAGATATAATTGTCCATTTTGCGATGTATGTATATATTAGCATTCTAACTATGTTATTTTTTAAATTTACAAAATTTGACATTACTACTTTGCAAGCAACCCAAATCTTGATAAAATTATGATTATTGGATAATTATGTACAATAGTAATAATGCCACATCAATAGGCCCTTGTGTACAAGGTATCCTGTGATTCGTAATGGATCGATCACTCTTGAATCAGTTTGTTCACTGCATGGACTGACATTAATTAAAAGTTGCGGAAAATACAAATATCGACTGTTCGTACGGTACGAAATGAAACATCACTGTTCGTTTCATATTAAGTGACAACATGTTCATCATCAAAATCAAAGTGACATTTTTGAGTATTATAGTCTTCTTAATGGATTTCTCGTTGCATTCTTTTTGTTGATATAAAAAAACGATTGCAATTAACTATAAGTCGATTAAACGTACAGTGAATTAAATTTAAAAAATTGTTAAATTACAAGGTACTTTAATAATAATTCTGTACCAAAGAATAAAGTAATATTGTATTTTTTACAATATTTATTACGCTTTCGTCATGGGACTTGCATTTGAAATTTTAATTAGCATTTTATTTTTATGCGACACGGAATAAGTTCTTTTAGCTTTTATTTTTTATTTTAATAGTTTTTATTATAAACTTACAGGCGTTTTTTGGAAAATTATAAAAAATATTAATCTATTCTAAAGATACAATTTTGTTTTTTATATAAAATTAACATTGTTTTCGCTTACTATTTTTCTTCTTTACACGTTCACCAGTAGAAGGGCATCCTTTGCTCAACGAAGGGTTTTACAGTCTCCATGCGCACACTTCATATATTACCGCCCCCTGGGAGTGCTTAGCATCAGACCGGTAATTTTTCCAAGTTCTAGAATCCTCTCAGTAGTGCTTTTGGTGAAATTTTTGCGTCAACTCGTGTAATAATATACACAATTGTTGGCAAAGACTTAAGAATAGAAAATGTTACTTTTTATTTCATAGACTCGTAATGTATTATATACATATATCCGAAAATGATTTTTAACAATGAAATTTTTTATAAAGTTTTAGTTTTATCTGCATCTAACATGTATTTAACAAAAAAATTTGTTTTGTTTTAAAAATATTTTATTTATTTATTAAAAATAACTTATTAAAAATAATTAAAAATAAAATAAAATTGTTATTATTTCATATTTTTTTCTTAGAACCGGGTTAAAATTAGCTATCTCTACGAATAACGTGAAACAATGATATATATCATTTTAATAAATCTGACAAGTTTTACTACAATATGATCGTGTCTATTCAGATACATTAAATAATATTCAAAACCATATCTTAATTTAACACACATAGGAACGCATATAATCTATTGTTAGATTATAATTAAACAGTGACAGCAGGTTGGAGAAATAATGCTACCATCCATCTTCCTTAATTTTCCATAGTGACAGCGGAACAAGACAGTTCCAGCGGCTGAGCTTCCGTTCGCCCAGAGGGAGCGAGTTTCTGAGTTTGGAACCAAGTTAGTGCAGAAAACTTTTGACGCCTTTGATAAATATGGAAATTAGAAAATCTTGGGTTAACTAGGGTTGTCTAAAAGAAAAGAAAAATACATATTAAAGATGGAGAGTATGGTATGCGGTTTTACATCACAAAATTTTAAATAAATGCTTTGCTTATTTCGCACATAAATTGTCCTCTTCACACACACACACACACACACACACACACACACACACACACATATGTGTGTATTTAATAATTATCTACATAACGTTCATTTAATATTTAAAATTTACTAAAATTTATTCACTTATATATAAAAAATGATATAATAAACAGAATTAAGAATCTGAAGCGTGACAAAATATATATATATATATATAATATAATATATGCAGGCACAGAGAGGAAAGAAAGTTATGCTTCTTGAAAAAGATTTATTATGAAACATCAATTTTTATACGAATTTAGAAATGGCATTGTGATTAATTTTAATCGTTTAAGTTTGAAACAATCCGAAAAATTTTTTTTCTAGAATATTTCATTACCGCGTTTGTTGTTTTGTTTTACAAGTGAAGTATGTTTTGTATATGTGAGATAAGATGATGTGAGATACATTACCTCTGGTTCTGTCTGGCTCTATCGCCTGGTAACTCTCTAAATATGTCTTTTCGCGACTAGGTCGAGATTATATTTAGAAGTCAGTAGACAGAAGAATTTAGTTTTGGCTCGCTCGTGAACATCAAATAGACGTCAATGACCCATTCAACCTATCGACTAACAGTGCTATTTTCGATACTTTTTCACATCTCATAGAAATTAACATTGTTCGGACCATGTCTGCGATTTTCAAACCAAATCGGTTCTTCGCTGCTGAATACGATAATTAGTCGCCCACCAATCGCATTGTTTCGAGGATTCAATTAACCTGAGCGAAATGAAGTCTGAGAATGTGATCGACTTTATACAAGGATATAAACTTTCGTATTTAGGTTAGAGATCTAGACTGACGAAAACTTGAAATTAATCGATGTAAGCAGAAGGGAAAATAGCTGCGAGAGAAAATGCCAATGGGCGAGAATATCAAGCACAAGTTGCAAAAGTTTTTTAATTATTGACGCATATTTTGCTTTTATTCGATTTTTTTTTAATTCAGCTATTTCTAAGTTGCATAAATTAATTTCTTAGCTGTTTTAGCAGATTATTGGTTTTGTTAACAATATTATAGAACTTGCTGAAACGTAAGAAGAGAATCAGAAATAGATTAAAATATACAAAACATGATTTGACAGAATAGCATGTTTTCTATTTATATATAAAAAAATAGTATATAAAAATAGTATAAAAAGAATTAGTATGCAATATATGTATATATATTTACTTATAGACACTCTCGAAAAACAAAAAAAATTCAATTCAAAGATATAGAATTCGCATAAGAATAACATTTTAATATCCACGTGGATGCTGAGAAAAATTGTTATTTTCTAGGTCATTAAAAATGGCCAAAAACCTTATTTTTTGTATCTTCAGATTAGAATATTTTAAAGATTTGACAATATTTTTGAAACCATATTCATAATTAGCGTATCAAAATCTACCAGAAACAATTTTAAGGCTAAAATAATGCCGGCCAGTGTTATTTATATTATTAAATTAAATACATTTTTAATTTTTAAATCTAAATTATATATATCAAATATATCAATGTATTATTAGATTGAATTTAAAAATTTATTAGATAGTTTAGATAATTGTGAGTCGGTCAATTGTTTGTGTTTCTCTGAATATATCAATATTCGATCTGATTTGGTAATTTGATTTGGATGTAAAGTTAGTTTTAGAGTTTGACCATTATTCTTAGGTGTTGATTTGAAACTGATGAATGTGATCTACATCGTAATCTAACGTCATGCAATACTAACCATTTCACCGGGATGGAAGATCCATAGGTATTGCAGTTCTTGCACATATATTTTCAAATTTTCATTAATATATAGAATTACAAAATTTTTTTTATAGCAACGTAAAATTTGAATTATTTACGAATATTAAAAGTATTAGATAGCGATGTGTAACAAGCATGTGAAAAGTTTTCAATATACGTTTTTGCGTATATAAAGTTAAATTAGATTTTATTTATAACATTTTTTTATGAATAAAATAAAATAAATATTCTTTGTTCAGTGCTTAATTCCGAGTTACGTTTAAATTGAATTTGTATTACAAAAAGGGAATATAATCAAACAGAAATCGAAAATAGATTCTGCGTTAAAAAGTAGTAATAAAAATTATATGATTTTATAATATTTTAACAGTACGACTGATGTATAAAATATGTAACAATTTATTAAATTAGCTTATCAAATAATTCATAAATAATAAAATAACTTTATGAAGTAAACTGTCTATACATATAATTTTATATAATACTAACTAAATGCAATCATTGAAATAATAATTCGTATTAACTGCGGCAGAAAGAATGCTGTTGTCTTATTTCGTATGTATTATAATTTATATGAACGAGTAAATTGACGATGTAAATAATAAAGTCTTACATATCGTATATTTTACGCTTAACGTGAAACGATTTATGTGACAATACGTATTTTCTGACAATACGTATTTAATCTGTAATTCGAGACAAAGAACGATTACTATACTGACGAGTAACTCAGTGAAAATGGTGTTTCCATAATAGTTCGACATTGTGTGACAAATATTACCAACATTAGATGAACATTATTTGAATCAACTTGTGAAGTTTGTTTCTTTGCATTTTTTGATTTATTTAAAATTACTATTTTATTTTTTATATATACAATTCATATATACAATTAATTTATACAATGTATACAATTACGTGTATATGTATATAATATACCATTTTATATATATATATATATATATATATATATATATATAAAATCAGTTATTAGTATTTATATACTAATACAAAACATAATTAATTTTTTTTAGTGAGAAAACCTCTGAAATAATACAAAAGCATTGCTTATTTTTCTTTATACTAAAGTTGCAAGAGGTAGATGGTAACTTCTGAACTTTTATATGCGCGCCAACGAGAATAATTCAGTTCACATGCGCTCGATTTTTCACGTAAGCACACAACTGCACATATGGCTCTATATATATAATAGTTGAAATATTAAAGATCTATGGTATACAAATATTTCGAGAGAATATAAACGTATAAATATAGATTTGCTGCAATTCTACTTCACAAACACTTAAATTTTGATGTACTAGTAGCGTAATGTAAGCTAATATAAAGATGTACTGATGTACTCGTAATATGTGCTTTGTGTATTTGCAGAAGAAAAAGTAGAACAGGGTAGAAATATGCAAAAAAGAGTGAGAAAAACATAATTTTACATTTACATATAATAACAAATTATAAAGTGCGATATTATTTTCTAGATATATTTGCATTTTATAAGCTATGCTTTCTCTTATTGTTAGTCATGTCTAGAGTAATTGTATTTATCTTTTCTGGAGTACATATACGTGTACAAAGAAAAAGTATATGAGTTTGTAATATAAAATAAAATGTAATTGTATTCAAAGTGTTGCTCAATTACAAGAAAGTGAGGAAGACAGGAAAAGAATGCTAAACTAATATTTAATCAGAATAGAACAAAACAGAAAAAATGTTATTACTTAATGATAACCATATTGATTTTGGCCGTCAAGAGAAAACAATTATTGTTTATATAAAGAAAGTATTATGGTGTTTATATAAAAGAATGTGTGTGTGTGTGTGTGTGTGTGTGTGTGTGGCGTATGTGCTAATTATTTGAAGAATATAGCATAATTTCTATATTTTATAATTTCTATTGAAAATCTAGTGTTATTCATTTCTTGGAACAGTTAAAAAATAGTAAGTAAGTTCAAAAAACATTATCTTTGTACATGCCAATTATTTTGTACATCTTTTGAAATTATTTTTCAAAGAGGAAAAAGGCAGTTAAACTGCATTTCTCAAATTTTTAATACTTGAATTATTAATTCTCAACGTACCAAAAATACGCGAAATATAGATGAAAGATTATTTCATTACTTTACTTCTAAAAAGTAATTCTAGTATTAAATGTAAAGCACAAGTTGTATGTACAACATTATTGATTATTTAATATAAGCTGACTGAGAGTAAAGGAATTTTCAGCACTTTACTGTTACTAATATTTTATCGGTTAGCTGCAAGCCGATGAGAACTTTTCATCGCCGCTATTTCCTGAGAACTAACTTTCTGGCAGTGAAAGATGGCTTTGTTCGTAGAAAATACGATGATCACGAGACGCTTGGGAAATCGAGGAAACAATTTTCTGCTTTTTTTGGAATAAAATAAATCGTAGAATAGAATACCGACGTAATTAAACCTTCTGTGTCATCATTAAAAAAATTTTAAGTTCAGATTTTGAGTTACAATCTCGATTAATTATGTAATAGCTATGAATTATAAATAGTACTCAAATAAAATTATAAATTTTTGGTTAATAATAGTTAACCACAATAATAGTTAAACACATACACAATGACATATTTTTTTAATAAATTTGTATTCTGAATTAGAAAAGTATTACTCTCCTTTTTATGTAAAAAAATGATCAATAACATAATACATTTTAAAACAAGAGAGCTTCTATGTCTTTTATATTAGTGAGGGCAAAAATCCACGACAAGGAGCATTGAAAAGCCTCCGATGCATTTTAAAATTATATATTTTCAGATAAGTTGGATGGAAGCAAAGTTGGTGCAAAAATATGTGAAAACTGGACAGACATGCAAACTTTATTATTAGTGACAACGGGTACATTAATGAAACGATATTTTCATAAAGTTGATAGGATCGGGACATTTTCCTCTTCCTTGTTAAGTTAACAGCTAATTGTGATCTAGATCACCACGAACAAAAACAAGAAGTTTGCTCCTAGAAAGTTTGAAAGAAAATCAAGACAACTCAATCAAAAGATGTACAGAGGAGTATGGAGGAAAGATCAAAGCGAAATAATCGTCGTATATAACGTTTGGAAAAATTTACATATAGCTACAGTATTCTCAATCAATATCGAGATAATCAAAAGTCTACGTTTAAAAAAATATTAGAAATATATCTCACAAATATAGATAGAACTGTATATATACGCGTCTTAAATCGAGATGAAGATCATCACTGTTGGAAGAATGAGCTGTTTTAGACTGCTATCCTGAAAAGTACTCTTATAACTGAGATTGAAAAGTACTCTTATAAGTGAGATTGAAAAAAAGAAGATAAATATGTAACGACACTGTTCGAAGCAAATATTTACGAAAGAGTACGTGAAAAAACAAGAAAGAGAAATGTCTTACCACTGCAATCTCATTTTGTCGTAGAAAGGCAAAACGAGCGAATTAACAATTACAGCAAAGAATATTAGTAGATTTGGCGATTTTCTCTCTCCTCGATTATTTCTTATTAGCCTATCTGTACATATAACATCATATGTATATATATATATATATGTGTGTATATATATATATATATATATATATATATATGTACATAAATACATTAATTACCTCTAAACTATTATTTTATGGAACAAAAATAAACCAGAATACATAATTCTTAAAGAATTAATTAATAACTACCTCGCTTCTTTTGTAAGCGATAGACGAATAATTCTATAACTGATATCTTGAAAAATAAGGAACAAAAATTCAAAATAAAAAAAAAACAAAAATTTTCCAAAAAATTGGAAATATTGTTTCCAAAAAATTGGAAATATTGTCTCTGCCTCAAATCAAATTAGTGCAAGTAAAAAGGCATAAAAACTGCAGTGGCAGCGTTCAAACTAGCGTTTAGATCTTTTCAGCAACGTCATTCACTAAATCGTCACAGTGTGCGGATTGGGGCGAATCCTCGGCTACATCGGCGGACGACCTTCGGGGGGGGGCGGACTGAACGACGCTCAAGGACAGAGCCAAGCTGGACAAACAATGGACAGTCAACAGACAACTTGCCAGAACGGTCGTGCTGAGCCACTTGCTGACACCATAAAGCAGGATTTATCTAACGGTTTTGAGAATCGAACGATGGATTACGAGAGATTTACCCAAGAAAGGACACAACATACTTCAGTTACTGGGCAAGTTCAGGATCAACAGCCACAGTCGGTTTCACAACAGCAGCAGCAGCAACATCAACTAGCGCATCCGATAGCACAGTATCCGTCAGGAAGAAGGCAATCCGTAGGATTACCGGAAGATAAACATCCTTCAACGGGTCAACTACCGCCCCCACAATATGCTCAAGATAAAAGCAACGCGGATAGAACTCAGCACGTGTCTCAAACCAGCACTCAGACAGTACCAGTGCAAGTGCAACCGCAGTTTGCACCTGATTATGATCAAAATCAATATCCACAGATACGAGGGCAATTTGAGAGGGGGTCACAAATCTATCCGCAAACGCAATATTCCGATAGAGCTGGTTACGTAACAAGAGATGTCACTTATCGTGATCCGAATCTTTATAGTCAGAGTGGTACAACGAATCCAATGTTCACTGGACAGGGTCAATACGTAACGGTTCAACATGGCTCACAGATACCTTCGCAATCTGCTAGTCCGCAGCCACCTTATTATTCGGGTGTAGTCGTGCCACAGCCACCGACTGGTTATGCTCAATTCGGTACTCAGCCACAATATTCTTATAGTCAATATCCGCAAACGGTCATAAACGCTGTACCGTACAATCCACACTCCGGTATCTATCCGGCTCAGCAATATCCTGGCCAACAATCGCCGAATCCACAGAGATTTTCGCAAGAAATCGGCCAGTATCAGACGCAACCGATCATTCAGCCAATCGCCCAAAACGTGACCCATGGAATCGCTATCCAGACGACGGAGCGACCTTGCCGAGGACCGAAACCGATGGTGCCGCCTCGTGGCAATTCTAAAATCACCACTCATGATCCTGGACATAGAAAGTCTGCTAGCGTTGACGTACCAGCATTACAAAAAGCAAAGTATGAGTCAAACCCAACTGCTCAACAGGATTCGATTCATCGTAGCGATGGCGCCATTATTGTAACGGGCACATCAACCGGTCCAGACGGTTCGGATAGAAGATACTTAACCACGATTAATCAAAATCCTAGGACAAGACAGGATGGTTTATACGTGGATACTAATGGTGATCAGCCAGGGAGAGAGAAACTAGTCGATACAATTGCCACCGAATGTGGTTTATACGTTTCCAGATCGGAACATAGGAAATCTGTATCTGTCGATGTGACTACTAGCTTTCAAAGACGTAACGATACGATAACTTTTACATTTCCTGGTGATGGTAATCAAGAGATTATGTCTGGAAGAAAAACTACGACTGTAGTAGATGCAAAGAGAATCGAGACTAATCAAATGTTCCCCGCTGAACAAAGAAGATTGGATGCGAGTCTGCGTGTATCACCAATGGCGTTTGATTCGAGACAAGAAAACAGGAAGAGCATAGGAACTGATAGAAAATCCGAATGGGGCAATGTGAGTCCGAATCAAAGAAATGTCATCCCCCCAGAGAATAGACGCTCGGATTATTTTGAGGAGCACCGAAGATCACCTATGAATTTAGAAGGCAAAAGAATGGAGGATGTAAGGAGATCGCCTATGCCGTTCATGCCAATTCGTGAAACGTCTGTTGATCGTGCTGGACAGAAAAGTCCTTCTTTTGTTAGCCAAAACTTTGAGAAAACTAGACAAGAGTTAGCAATCTGGGCAGAGCAACGTCAACGGCAAGAACATGAAAGAAACATAATACAAGGTCCAATATTTACGACAAGTCCTCGTTCTCGTAACCCGTCAGAGGAAAGAAGAGATATCAGATCAATTCATCCTCCGGATGATCGCAAAGAATCTAGAATGTCTCAATCGGCCTTTCAACCTCTTCCTAATATTAGTCAAAGCACTATAATGGAGCAACGTCGACATCTAAGACATGTTAGCGCCGATCTGACAAAACATATGGAACTCTCGAGAAAAGATTTTGACGAGCAACCTATTACAGGTTCTGTAGTAAATCTTGGCTCGGTAGTCAGTACTGCTTCATCACAGAGAGCTAGTCCGAATCTTTGCCATCAATACCCAGCTCTCAGCGAAGCGAAATTGGACACAAAAGCCATGTTAACTGTAGTAACTGATTTTGGCGAGTCGACTACCAGCAAACCAATTGATCAAATAGATCATATAATTCACAGTCACCGTAAAAGTCATAATACCTCATCTAACTTGCTCACTCATAGTAAGAGCCAAATGGAAAGCTTACAGAATACATTAGAGAATCAGAGTGAGAAAACAGACTCTCTTCACGCTCAACAACAACAATTACAGAATCAACAGAGTCTCGATTTAATCTCTGAAAAGCTAAGCCAGTTTGAGCGTCAGCAGAGTGATCTTCAAGCTAAGTTGCAATGTCTTCAGAATCAGAATCAGATTTTGGACAAAGTGGCGCAATTTCAGCATCAACAGAGCGATCTCCAAGCTCGATTTCAAAGTTTACAGAATCAAAGTCAATTGAATGATAAAGTTCATAAAATACCTAGCGATTTTGTGCAACTACCGTTGACAAGCGATACCCATCAGGTTCAAGCGAATCCTCTTTCGAATAATCAAGAACAGTCATCAGATAAATCTTGCTCAACTCATCAACCAGCACATGGTCTTCACCAGACGCTTCTAACTACGTACTCACAGAACACCACTCTTCAAGCCTGCCAATCGTCTGTATGCGAGAAACTGACGTCTCGCGTACAACATGACATTTCCGATTCGAATTCCATTCAGATTCCAAACATGTCGCAAATGCCGTTACCATGCCTTCCGCAATTCGATCGTGCCGACGTGTCGCGTACTTCGTTTTCCCAGTTTCACCGACTTCAGTGCCAGATCGAGAGCCACGAGAGTGCTTCAACGACGAGTGCCAGTCTACCTGCTAGCTCCTTTACTGGTACACTAAAGAAGATACCACCGGAGAAACCACCACGGACGTCCTTGATAGTGCAGTCACCAGAAGCCGAGGTAACATTTAAAAATTAGAAATACTTCTATTTGTGTTAACTGTTAAAAACAAAAATTTTTTCAATCTACACGTTCATTATTTTATATTTTATATTAAGCGAGTAATCATGATTTGCTAATTGCAATCACAAATTCTAATCGAAGTGTAAATAGCAATCCACTTTAACGTTTGTAATCTCTTTTGTAGTTAGATTCAAAGTCTTTATGCGAATTTTGTTTGGATGTGTGTTCACGCACGCGGCAAAAACTTTCTTTATACTATCTAGAATGTTGGAGAATATAAGCTCGGCTTGTGGCTGAAGAGATTGCGGCGAGTTGATGACAACGGATGGTGGAAGATAGAGATCTCCACTTGCAGTTTTTGTCGAGCCAGCCAAGTGGAATAAACTTGTTAGATATCAGATCTGATGTTGTCTTTGAAAACTTCGTTACGAGTCCTATGTATTTTTCACTCCATTTTCCATGTCTGGTTTGTAATCTTGACGTTTTTCACAACTATGAAACTCACCAGCATCATCTGACAGTATTGTTATTCGATCAATCACAAATATTGAATAGCGAATGTTACATTTCCTTGTTTTGGATAAATTGACAAAATGGTAAATGGACATATAAGTTCTTTTTAGTTTTTGAGTGACTGCTTGCTGATAAAAAAATAAGATTATCTTACTTTTACAGTGAACAGAAAAAAAGTTATTTAAAAATAACGTAAATAAATCAGATACATGTTCAATAAATCAATAATAGCTATTATTGATAATATATGATAATATGATATATATATATATATATATCTTTATAAACCTAGATATTAATCGCAATTGAATACTTAATTACGAATAAGATTTTTATTGATTGTTACTGTACAAAATAATAGTTCTTTTCTAAATAGAATAAAAAAAATATGTTTAGAGAACAAATTGATTTTTGTATATAACATAAAGACAAAAATATTATTACTTTGTATATAAACAAATGACATTAAAATTAGTTAGAACAATGATATTATATTTTGTGCATTAATTGTAATTTGTTCCTCTGTTAAAATATAAGTGACTATATTATATTAATTAACAATGGCATGTACAATGACAATAGACATAGTACATCCATAAATGTATCTTAGAATTGTCGTTTGATTATATTTTTTTCTCACATTTGCTTTCTTTAGTAGTGAGTAATTATTTACAAGAAAATGCATACTACAGAAATGATATGTAGAGTCCCAAGAAACAATTTCATGTTTTGAATGATGTTATTTTAAGTATAAAAGAAAAGCTTTTTTTAAAGAAATATATCTGTAATATCTGTTTTATAAAAATATTTTATAAAAAAGAATAGATAAACATATATATATATTCTATATATATAATAAAATTGAATTACTATAGTGAATTGATTTCACATATATGAAAAACTTCAATATTTACGAAAATATATCTTTTGCTTCAAATCGCAAGCTAGACAATAAGAAATTAAAAAGAATTCATGTTTCTAATTGTTACTGTTGTAAAAAATTGTCTTATTTAGCACCTGTAAATTATTATAAAATTGTAATATGTTGCCACACATCATTAACACTTATTTCTTTTCTTTGTACTTTTACTCGATTAAGTAAATTGCAACAAAATTTATTAATAAATAATATGCAATGACAATATTGATTTCTGTTACTGAATTGTTTATTAATAATGCAAACAAATTTATAATTCTGAGATTCTAACACGTTTGCAAATGGATACTCATTTTTTTTTCAGGTAATATCGAGGACGTATGTATGCGCGTGTCGAGGTATTCTCTCTCTATCGAATTCCTTCCATACCTTCATTTCTATCTAACATTCCACCATACCCGTAGCCTCCTTCTATGTGTAGGATGTCAGTGCTCCCTGCTTTCGACCAACGAATGGAAATTCTATACGGTTTGATACATTCATCTCTCGACCAAGCTCGATTCTATGAAAGCATCGTTATCGAGGAGCAGGCTTTTCAAAAATCATTTCTTCCAGGAATTTATTTACACAGACTCGTTTCACATTCGCTGACATATAAATCTGGTTTTACAATTGTCGAATAACATAGACTCATATGTTTGAGTATTTCAATATATTTTTACGAAATCATGTAAAATTGCAATAATATACTCAGTTATCGAGATATTATACTCAGATATTATACTCAATAATATACTCAATTATCGAAATATTTATTATAAAATATTTATTCTTGATTATTTTCTTACACATTAAAACCATTAACTATAATGCAATTTTTTAAAATAAATAATAAAGGAACAATTAGGAGAGAGTGAGAAAATTGCGAATACGGAATAAACGTGTGCAAATAATACATTGTAATAGTATGTGATAGATAATCTTTTATTTCTTGCATCCAACAATAATCTCATATGTATTCAGTATCACACTATAATACGTGATTGTGAAACGTATTATATGCTATTTAAGATAAATATTATTATATGTTTTCGATGTTCTTGATGCAAGAGACGTATGGGACACTTAAGTGAATACTTAAAGGAAAGGTTAAATAAAATTGACAATTATTTATCAATTATACAAGTCTTTAATCTTATAAAAGCTTATTTTATAACTTTTATAGCTAAATAAGCTTTAAACTACAATAATTAACATTCATATAATATTAAGGGGATCCTAAAATTGTCTATTAGCGATTAAATCATATAATTTTTGTTTATGAATTACTTTTTTTCTCTTTTATTGATTCGAAAATTGTTTTTCAAGATTAAAGTACGAGTACACGTATTAATACGTGTCTGTGAAATGGGATTTCTATGAGAACAACAAAAAATTTCAAAATTGAGATCTTCTTTATCATTCTTAGTCTAATATCTGTCACGTGACATTTGCTTCATATAAAAGCTGCGCAATATGTATTTACGAAATAGTAGTCCGTAGACTACATATAATAGTGCACGAAGAAACAACATCTCTCTTTAGGATCCTTTTAATAACATAAATTATAATTTTTAAACAAAAAACAAAACCTCTACCGCATTTTTCTTGCGCGCGACGGATAATTCTGAACCGAGCTTTGCTTTTTTTTTATTTTTGTTTAAAAAGTTATAGTTTATATTCATAATATTTGAATGTTAATTATTGTAGTTTAAAGTTAAATAAGTGAAGTATTTTCTTTAAATAAAGACTTCTTATGTGCAATTGATTAATAGAAATTATCAATTTCATTTAATTTGTCCTTTAGGTATTAATTCTATTGAACCGTTTATACATTTTATTTTTAATTGTTAAAATGATGATGAAATTTATTTACATAAAATATAAAAATTTATTTATAAATTATTTTGTAAGCGGGATTGATTCAATAAAGAAAAGAAGATTCTTGATGAAGAAAAAATATTTCGTTTCAGGAATGTGATGATTTACTAGACTTTAATTGCATCAAAGTTAAATCGGACAAAATTATTTTAAATACCCCGCCTTAAACTTGTACTTTTTAAATCAAAGATCAAATTAAGTGAAGAAGTACTATGATCAACGGTTTATCATTAATTAAATATAAATTGTTTGTCATTAATTAAATATAAATGGAGTTAAATATAAATAGACACTTCGCATGTCGTGTATATCAATGATGAAACGATTGCAGAAATAAAATAGTGTTTAGAATGTTAAAGATAAAAGGATGAAAAAATCGAAAATAGACAATGAACTTTCCCGTACATAAAAACTGAAAGCTTCGATATCTCTTTTATAACATACTTCCCTTTACGATAGTATTATACGGGACTTTATAAGCACCTACGAACTGGTTAACACGTATTCTCTGTGTTTCTCTGCTCGTGATTAAAAAAATCGGGGACAAGCGCAGCGGATTGTTAAATTACATGACTTTAAAGTATGTCAGCCACGTATAACAATTACAGTACCGCGATTGTATCCTAATACCTTTGTTCTGAAAATACTATTCCTCGAATATAGAAAAGCATACAATTGAAAAACTATGTGGCATAAATCAAATAAGATCAATGCACTTGAAAATTATTGAAATTTCTTAAAAATTAAACTTGCACAAAAATCTTGGCCTAACAGTCACCCAATAATCAAAATGTATTCTTGTACTGTGCGCGACCATAGAGTTTTCTGACATCCTGAACATGTGATGTATTATTATATATTATTCGAACGAAACAAATAGAAATTTTGATGAAAGTCAAACTTTGTCCTGATAGATCATGTTGTCGTCAATTTTGCCAACGAGCGTGTATAATATTTGTAAACTCCTTTTTGTTTAAATTTTACCTTCCAATTTTTGTTTCTATTACGTGATCAGTCTTGTTGTGCTTTTGTTTCGCCGGGGTGATCGCTACACCAATCGGTTGTGCGAGCTTTTACAATTCTGTAGTTACTCGTTAGCGAAGTTTTCGCGAAATTCCGAGCGTAACTTTTCATCGCCACTTAGCGCAGTGCTTATAAATTGAGACAAACGATCCCGGTTTATTTGTGCCATCAGGTATTTACAAGGATCATTCGTGCGTGCGTGCGTGCGTGCGTGCGCGCGAGTGTGTGTATGTGTGAGAGGAGGAGAAAGTGAAAGAGAGAAAAGTATACTTTTTATTCTACATATCTGTGGCAGAACATTTTAACTATAATTATTTTATTCCGATCTCAGATTATAAAATCGTGTGTATACGGATTTGGCTTGAATTTCTTCTCTACGCAATTTCACGGACGGCCATGCAAATAATCCTCATCATAATTCATGATGATCCGATATAAATGTGTCCTTATTTTTTAACCACAATTCGCTCTCTCTCCCCTTCTCTCTCTCCCTCTTTCCTTTCCCCTCTTCTCTCTCTCTCTCTATTTCTCAATATTGTGATGATTTTACTTTCTTCTTCTTCCTCTTCTTACATTAGGCCTCTGGTCTGTATTACACTTCTCTTATATGCACGCTGAGTATTCAATTGCCATGAGTATATAGGACCTACAGTTTTTAATGTTAGTTCCAAACAGTGGAGATGTTTCTGTAGGCAGGTTTTCGAGAGATATTTCTGTAGGCAAGGATGCTTTTGGAAGGTTGCCGGGAGGAGACACGAGCGTAAATATTTTGGTTCCTACGGGGGTTGAACCCGGGATCTCTGGTATGATAGACCAATGTGCTGTCTACCATGCCACGCTCGTGCTCTTTTATTTTAATATGTGCAGTATTTTGAAACGCGTATACGCATGACTAACGACAATTTTACGAGAAATACCTCGTAATCGTTGTACTAAAACTCTTTGCTTCATAACTCCATTTCAATGACCTTTAAAAAATTGTCATCGAAAAACTGCAAAATCTCTAGTAAGATCAAATATCACCGAAATCCTAGTTTTCAATTCATCGTCATTTGAATCAAGAAACATGAGTCTACATTAGTACATACAAAAGCTCGTTACGTAAAAGTATTACGGATGAGAATTAAGCAGATTTAATGCGACATATATACAGGGATGAAACTTGGTTTACGTACGAAGTAAAAGAGAAAGTAATAATACTATGAAATTCTTGTACGAGATTTATTTTCCTTTGAACTTTATTTTTTGATTACAAATTTTTCAAAATTTAATTAAATATGGAACGAATAATTATTGACTAAAAATATAATTTTATAGTCTTTTTTTAGTAATTTTCTTTTTAAATAATTTATTTACTAATAATTAAAAATACAAGATAATTGTAATGCAAGTGCAATATATACTCTTGTGCAATGAAAACCGAATAGTATTATCAGTCGAAAATTTAGTCGAAAATACGCAAAACAAATAAATCGATTTGTGCTTACATCAATATTATTACAATTGATGAAACGCAATTTAATGTTGTGAAACAATAATGCAGAAATTATAAAGCAATAGTATGTATCTGTGTATTTGTTATATTGAAAATTTAAATAATGAAGAACTGCAGCAAATTTCAGAATTGTATCGTCAGAAAAGTGCCGCGAATGTAATATTATTATTAATATTGTTACTGCTAGTATTGGTTATTATAAATTATCGTTATTGATATGATCAAAATGTTTCCGGTTATTATGCTAAGCAGGAAATATAAAATACGTGATCCTGTGAGTTAATTTATTCATACATTTGAAAACATACATGCAGATTGACACATTATTATTACATTCAACAAATTGCAGATGTTTTACAATCAGCACGTAATGATAAAATATCATGTTTTTTGTCAGTCTTGTATTATTGCAATCAGCATTGATCTTTCGCATTTTCCAACTAATTTGTTTTCTGCGTACGCTCTTGGGAAATCGACGATATCGCCAGAAACGAGTGGTATAACGAAAACACTAATTACAATTGCGGAACCACAAGTCCGAAACAGTAGCTTAGCAGGTGCAATCGCGAGCATTGAAGCGCGTAATGGATTAATCAGGAAATTTGATCAAAACTAGGGTCAAGTCGATTCAGAGAATAATTAACCATGCATTTATTGTCTTTCGTGTTCAATAATAATCATCCTCATTTCCTTGATTGCCTTTCAAAATTTTTAATTCTCGTAAGTTTTCTTTACTATTGCAAGAAGTGAAATGTATATATATGTATATATACACACACATATATTGTATGTTAATATACAATATATAGCGATATACGAGTAGATGAAGCAAATAAACTGGAGTTATAGTTTCATTGTTGGTTTAAATCGTGTAGTTTAAATAGTGGCATATATTTAATCGAGAATTTATTGCTTTTCTGTCATTGCACAACGCATAATTTAATGAAATTTTCAGTTATTATATAGAGTTCTGTCTTAATTTTCAGAAAAAAGTCTATTTTCAAGAAAATTATCATTTATTAATGTTTATAATAATTATAATTTATTAGTTCATTGCGAAATTCTGTCTCTGATATATATTATTAAATTACATTTTTTAAATAAAAAAACTACAAATTAAAATATTCTATTAGAGAGAACAAAATGTGCAGAATATGTGATAGAGCGAATCACATTAAGCTCGACGAATTGATATTAAACAGAATATGAGTGTACGTGAATGCGTTTCTCTTGTCTAGAATCAAATATCATCTGCTTTCTGTAGTCGCCTAAAGCGTTCGCTGTAACTGAATAATTATCCGAATGGCACATCGGAGACGTCAGAGGCTTCCTCCGCGAAATGGAATTCCCGTTTCCTTTGTACGTGACCCGCCGATGGATTTTCCCGAGCGATACCCAGAGCTCTCGTGCCACATTTCATTCTGATTGATTTGTTTTCAATTCGAATGCTGCTGGCTCTGGTTCAAGGCTGAATTAATCCTAGTAACGATATAGTCTAACCAATTCTTGTCTGTCAACCAATCGGTAATGGATTTTACTTGCGGCTAATGTCGAAGAAATGTACGCTGATAAGACTTCGTTAAATAAATTTATTGTTGATGAACAGAGAGAATGGTATGTACGTATAAAGATATTAAAGGTATTAATCATGCTTGTAATAGAATTAAAACATCTGTTCTATACTACGTAACAATCATTTGATTCTGATTATTTCTAGTATCTTAAATAAATGATGACAGTGATTGTTGCCTTTCTCTCTTTCTCTCTTTCAAGAATTTTTTTAAATATACTGTAAAAAATAAAATGTTAAAATTAACATTAAAATTAACAAAAATGTTAATTTTAAATTTTTGCACAGCTTAGAAAGTCCATTATACTTAAGTTAAAATTAATATTTTATTTTTTACAGTGTATTTATGTTAAAATATAGTAACAATATATTTTTTTAACCACTTTATGTACATTTTCCTATTTCATTTATAACATTTTATAATTATATATTCTTAATTATATTTTTAAATATTGTCATTATTTGTTTAATTTACTTGCTCTCCAAAATTATTAAATATATCTAACCTGTACATTATTTTTCTATGAAATATAGTATGTTGGATTAAGTTCGCTATTAAATATATCGGTAAAAAGGCATTTCGCGCAAAGTTGTCACGTAATCTGGAACGTGTTCAAATAGAAAATAATTATACGGCATATCAGGTATCGGCAGGTCGACTTAATGCCATTACGAGTTAATAGACCGCAATGCCGATAAATTCGCCGGTAAACGCCCGTCGAAACTTCTTGTACGAGTCAGAGACTGGTAAGTGAGCAGAAAAAGTCAACGGAACTCGAGTTGCAAGATGGTGTTTGGCTTCGTCAAAGTTCCTGTCTTATTGTGTGTCTTCTTTTTGTTTCTTCACGGTTTTATCTTTTTTTTTTATTTCTTCTATGACGGTTTTGTGATGCTTTCGACATTAATCGTATCTCGACCATAGATTTCTATTTTATGCTATTAAACTGCTAAACTCTTTCGAAAAAGTAACTTCAATTTTGATATACGCATGCGTAATCTGTGACGCACATTTGTACATGCGTACATATACGCATCTTGATAAGCTAATATACTTAATCTAATATATTTAATCAATGGGCGAGTTCAAGCCAGCAAAGCGACTAGGCATGCTTGTCGAGCGAATGAGCATGATTCTTTTACCTCTGTATTTAACCAAACGTGTTTAATTGCTCGGCGAATAGACCTAATCCTCGATCCCCATGTCGATTCCCTTGTCATTTCTCACTGGGAATTGCTTTGCCAATTTGAACTCGCTATTTAACAGTATTAAGATCTCCAAGCAAGCAAGAAATTACGTCAGGAAACCATGATTAACCACTCAATTTCAAATTTTTAAGGTGACGATATTCTTGAAACTTCATTCATACGTAGAAGAACGCTAGTAAATTTCAATAGGTCTTGAAATAATTTTGGAAGCAGCACTATGTGTGCTCACTAGATAGCCATGGACAGAATTTAAGATTACATTTGCCCATGAGATTACATTTACCATATGGAGTGCGTTCTTCATGGGAAGATGCTAACAGCGCTGTTTATGTCATTCTATCTTCATCATTCATTAAACATGAAACAAGGAAAGAATGACATAAATAATGCTAATAACGTTTCTCAGAACGTATCCATGCGACCATGGTGCGCAGGATGTAGCTGTTGCGTTCTTCCGGATTAATATTTGACGCATGCGCAGAAACGCTATATATTAGGCACTCATTTTTTATAAGCTTGTATTAAGGAGTTAGCATTCTAATAGTATATTCATGCAGGGTGTTTAATTTATAAGTGCAACATTCATGGGTAGATAGAGCGGACTATAAATTGAATTGAAAAGTTTTCTATCATTTTGCAATTTTTTCAACAATTAACGAGATATTAATTTCTAAAGATCATTGAATAAGTGTGTATTCATCCGGCAAATTCTATCGTCAAATGCAAGCGCGCGGCATGATAGGATTGTTGAGCACAAAGAGACATTTTTTTCGCTGCTCATGCGTTGTCGATTGTTATAAACATTTTTCCGCATGCCTAGCAACTTATGACGGTCTTGCCGCGCGTTTATATTTGACGGTAGGACGTACTGTTAAGTAATTTTTAGAAATTAATATCTTCTTAAATATTGCAAAAATCGCAAAAACTGCAAAATGAACTTTTGATTCAGTTTTATTCGTTCTACTTATTCATAAATGGGATTACCTAATATTGTCAAACACCCCGAATAAAAGTCTGTTATCTCGGTAGTCAAGTAAACAGGAAAAGAAAAGCAAATAGTAGGGAACATTAGAGAACGAGAGTAAGTTAAAAAATAGGTTAAGAAAATTGGACGATTCAATTATTTGAAGTAGGTCGAGCTATTTCAAATTTTATATTCGCAATGGAAAACTTGGAGCAGTTACGAATGTTATAATGGTAGTCAACGACATTGCCAAATTTATCATCATCAATAGGAGGATTACATCGAAGCATGCCAAGTTTAATTCTTTTCATTTGAAAATTTCATCGTATACATATTTTTCACTTCGAAAAGTTAAGACTCGTAAGTTTGATTAAGTATGTAATTTTTACGATGGAACAGCTACACGAGCGTGGATCAGGAAGATTCAAATTATCCTTGCGTTTAATGCGAGACGAAGCTAGGCGAATATTTGGCTGTGTAATTTGTGCTCGTCGGTCGCTTATTACGTGATAAAATGTAAATGACGGTTTAAATTGGGCAGCGGTTCCAAGTGGAAATGTAACCAGAGAAATGCTCAAGTCCGGTTCCGTCGGCGTCCTCAGTTTACGAGGCAATTTTCGAGATTCAGAGCGACCGGCAAAATCCGTGAGCGTCGCAGCTATAAGGGTGTCGCAATTGTCGCGGTTTCGTCGTCTGCAATTGCGGGTCCAAAGAGTAAGGCCCCGCCATTCATGCCATACTGCATTGGGTAGTCGTAGCAATTGGACTAATTACCAAGCGCAATTATCCGGAATTAATCGAGATAAACCGCTTAATTATCAAGTCTCGTATAATGCTCGTTTGTTTCTCTGTATCTGTTAGCCGATTTTGGACAAGTGAAATGCCGTTAAATGCGCGCTAATTATCATTAACGTGGCATCGAAGCGTCAAAACTGACGAGGCAAAATGTCTCCGTTTCTGCCCTGAACACTGTAGGAAGTTGCAAT
Source organism: Acromyrmex echinatior (assembly GCF_000204515.1). Next base: position 71,875 of record NW_011627802.1, read on the forward strand.
TTAAAGATATTTAAATGTAAATCCGACGTAATCAACGTATCCAGTATGAATTATGTTCGGAATTTTTTGAAAGACGTACAAAAATGTTTCAGTAAATATCAAATTCTTGAATACTAATATTTTAGACTTATAAGTCCGTGCATAGACTTTTCTTTTTAATTAGAGCATATCTTCTTAATACAAAATAGATATATATAGAGATATATATGCTACAGTTTTACAAAAGTTAAATTGTACACATTTTATTTTTTATTATATAGAAATAAAACGCGCAAAAAACCACAAGAGAACAAAAACCGAGGAATAAATGCTTTGTGAATATCTATAAAAAAGATGAAACAATAAGTTACAAATATAACGACAATCAGTATAAAAATGCATATCGATTCCGAAAATATTTTAATTGATATCGGAATATATAGTGAGTGTGATGGTTTAATTAATTCGCCGCGAGATACGTGATTCTGTTTTGGACATTTCGTCATTTTACCAAGATAAGTTCTTAACGGAAAGTTATTTCGCCCGGCTCATTCCATCGTACGGTATCATTCATGATGTGGTTGCGACACGAAAGAAGCGACCACGTTCCGGCAAGCCAATTAAGATTTACGAATTTCAAGCAATGACGGGCATCCATGACGATACCGTTTGGACCGACGTTTCGCCATGAATTTATCGTTTTATCGTTTGTACTGTCGTATCAGCCGCGGCGATACCGTGCAAAAGGCCGCTTCGACGTATCCGAAGCGGATTTATTTGCACCCGGAAATAGCCATGAGTTTGTATTTTGATGGCGTATTATACGACAATAATTTATCGCGGTCTACTTCTTCACTTTCAGGATTAAAAGTATCTATCGACATGGCATGAACAATATGATTTATCGAATTTAACATCGATTATTATAAATTTATTGTCTTTCTGTACAGTTTCATTTTTTCTTGCAGAGTAATCGCAGCCAACCAGCCATTGGACTGAAACAGACGCCGAAAGCGCGGGTAAGTGTTTGTATACTTTTTATATATAATGTATGATTATTTCTTGCTTGAATCTATATCCATATTTACTATAAAAATTTATGTTATTTTTGTTGCCCAATATATTATTTTATGTTGTAACATATAGTAAATTTTGATATACTTACATGCGTAATACATACTATATCATATTCGTTATTACAATTAATTCTGCGCTTTTAAGAAAATTTCTATAAAAGTATATCAGGAAAGCAAATAATAAACCTGACTGTAGAAACAACAGTACAAACCTAATCTAATAGAAATTACTGTACACATTGTAGAATTTTCCACAGCAAACCTTTTACAAAATCTAAGTTAACTAGGGTATATTAATCATACGAATAAGCAGTTATTGAATAATACATATTGAGTTCAGCGATAAACGTAACTACATATTACGTGAAAACTTAAGTTAAAATTTAACCTCCATTGCTTATTTCATGGTCTATTTTTTTACGTGATAAAGAAATAGAAAATAGGGTGTATTTATCTATCTGAGATATATTATTATGAGAGAAATATTAAAGTAGGGTACATCTGATGGCACGTATACTTCAATTTAAAAAGAAAAATTAAATTAATGAAGTGTATATACTATATTTTCAGAGTTACACATTTTGTAGATTATTGTATTTAATTAATTATTTCTATTATTGTTGAAATAATAATATTGATAATAATACGAATCTATTTTTTTATGACAGTAATCAACTATGAATGAAAAAAATCTATTTTCTCCCCCCGCCCTCTCTTTCTCTTTTTCTTGTTATAGATTTTTTTTGTTCATTACTCTTTCTCTTATGTATTTTTTCACCTTCTCAACTCGTCCCATTCCGTCAGTCAAATGAAAGTCGAAGGACTTGGAAAAAGGGAACGCTGGGAATGCACGGTAATGTCGACGGAACGACATGAAATCGCGCAGTGCAATTTCGTGAGATTGCTCGCGGAGGCAACTTGCCGGGAGGACTATCTTCGTGAAAAAGAGGTTCTTGGAAGGGCACGAGGATGCGCGTATTTTTTTTTTTGCATGATTTTAAGGTGTATTTTGTTAAAAAAATAAATACGTAATAGTAGAACTTTGTAGATGAGTTCTAAATATTGTTTATATAATATTTATATTATTTTCTCTTTCGATAAAAAAATTTTTTATATGAGTGTATACGTATAAAATATATATACGTGCTTAATGAGCTGAATAACTTTGCATTAGAATACCTTTGCATTAGAATACCTTTTCAAAAATTCAACTATTTTCGGGATATAAGCCAAAATAAGTCAGATCATCATCGATATGAAAATACAAATAAAAAATACTCCTTCCCATTAAAAAAAATTTTTTTATTGATAGTATGATAACCTAACCTAACTTAACCAAAGATATTTAAAGTTACTCAAGGTTATTAAAATATGTCCCCTCTCGTTATTCTACAATTTTGATTACACTTGAATTGTGATTACACTTTATGAGCTTGGATTGATGCATCAATCGACTGCATCTCATCAATTAGTAATTATCATGGATTGAGGGCTTGATCCTGTAGTTTAATTTGACTTGGTAGGATAAGATTGTGCCCTCGAGGTTATATCATCGGCATACATAAGGCGTCTCTGAATGTATATATATATATATATATAATATTTGAAATATTTTCGGATTTTTACGTATTTATGCAACCTGCATCATAATTTACAAAAAAATATTTTCTATAGAAATAAAATAATTTACATTAATATTAGGTAATATTGTCTAAATCAAAGATTTTATAAATTATTTAATACATTTGATTTATTATAGTTATATAGTTATTTCATATTGCTTATAATTTGTTGGAAAATTTAATTTTTTATATTGAAGTTGTAATTTAAATTTTTCTAAATTTATAATTTTTTAATGTACGTATATTTGTAACGTTAAATAATTGTATGCAAATATAACACAAATCCTAAAATATTTTATATAGATGATGAATAAATATAAAGGTTTGAAATAAATTATTTTGTTTCTTCGTCGTAAATGTAAACATCTTACAAGATTATTATATTTTAAAGGATCGTATATATGAGAAATACAACCTATAGAAATCAATGCTTTAAACAGTTATTATTTTTAATGTCATTTGGTCGTTCTTGCTCAAGCAGTTATAAAACATTATTTACAATTAATCGGAATTGCAATGTACTGTCTTATCTTTTTACAGCTGTACAAATTTACAATACAATAATAGTAAAAAATACGATCTCTTCCATTTGCTTTTGTATTCTTTTTTATAATCGAAAAATATTGAAACAGATTGAATAATTTAACTTCTTTTACAACACTGATATTTATATTATGTTTATAATGATACAAAACATAAATCAATGGAAAAACAAGAAATTAATTTATATTGTAGAAACATATAAATATTAAAATATTATATTATTTCCATATAGCTTTTTAAATCTATTGTATAATAAAATTATAAAATCACAACTTATACATGTATACATATAATTCTATTAATTTGTTTATATGAAAAGCTTAAACATTTTTTATACATATATATATATATTAGCGAGTGATTAAAAACTTATAAGTAAATAAAAAAATAATAATATTTTTCACTTTATGAGATATTTTATCATTTTTTAGGTAAAGATTCGAACAGAAGAAAAGATATGTTTGTTGAAATTAAGTTAAAGTTTTGTACAGCTTCTATACAAAATGCGTAATAGAAAATAAACGTGTGCAATAAAAATAACTTACAAAAATGTACCTAAAACGTCGCTTCATATATAACTATGTTTTCCCAATTTTCTACAATTTTTGTAACGCTCTGACGTACTATTTTCTTCGATTTCACGTCAGAAAGTTGAAAACTATCACAATACACTTTATTTATATCTTATAATATTTTATATAAACATTATTTTATATAAACAAATAAACCGTGAGAGAGAGAGAGAGAGAGAGAGAGAGAGAGAAAGAGACATTTCTCATAGATGTCTTATCGATCAATCAGATTTATAATTACACACATTTAAAAACATTATAATAATGACATTAAGATAAAGTCATTTAAAAAACATTCAAATCTTTGTCTTATCTGAAATAATATTTATCACGGTATTGACCGTTAATGATTTAATATTAGTGAATTAAGTTAATGAATTAATCGACATTGAAAGTTTCTTATTAATAAATTCTATAGCATATTTCTATATATTTAATAATTGAAAAAATATTATCTTAAAAAACTTTATTTATGCGAATAATAAATAAAAAATTATATTATTTGAATTGTCCTCATTCTTCAACGGTTTGTTTAACAAACCTCGCGGAATGTAAGATTGTTATGTTTATAATCTCAAACGACGTAAAGTATAGGATAGGATAGTCCGAGAGATAAACCGTGGAAATTAAGAACAACGGCAGTTAAACGCATACTCACTACTAACTGTAGTTTCGCTAACACGTTCTCGTATTTTTCGTATGATGCGCGTCGCAGCCTGTCGCAGTATTTTTTCCCAGATGACAACGGCTGACATTCTCGAGCCGTCCAGCATGTTTCATGATCTCGTAAATTTATTTCGTTCTATTCTCTGACATTTACCGAGATGCGCTTGACTCAGCTCGTTATGTTCAAATCTCAAAAGCGATTCAGCTCGTTAGTTCGAGATTTTCCAATCTAGGATAGCTTATCTTATTTCTTATTATTGAGAAAGAAGTTAATTTTTTTTTAATACATCTTTATAAAATATTTTGTAGAATATATCTTTATTTTTCCTAAAATTATGTATAAAATAAGAGATGCACCGGATATTCGACTAGTATCTGGTTTCCGGCAATATATATATGCCTCTGAAATTTTATATTGAAATGAATATATTTTTTAGAAATGTAACAGTAATAATAAGTTTTCAAGATATTCACACCATGATGCGCATTATTTTAATATAAAATTTCGGCCGCAAATATTGCCGGAAATCAGATACTAGCCAGATATTCGATGTGCATTCCTATATAATATATATTATATAAAATATTCTATACGTTCTATATATTTTTATTTAAAATTCTTTGATTAATGTAAAGAAACTGAATAATTAAAATTCTTTGGACATTTATTTATAAATTTTTATTATTCAGTTTTATTTATTTATAAATTTTTATTATTCAGTTTTATATTGTAATGGACTTAATTTCAAAGTATAATTCTTACATTTTTAATTTTATATATATAATTATATTATAATAATAAATATAATAATTTGTTATTATTTTATTTATGCGAAAATTTGTTGTTGGTACAGATATTTATACATGAAAAAAGATATGGGAAGCTTTAGACATCGTGTATATATTTAATCTAAAAATATATCTGAAGTCTCTACAAGAAATACTACGAGGTTTTTGCATTTTCTTGTGTCTCTTTTCCTTGCTCCGTATTTTTCTTCTTTTGCGTCGACAGAACTCCACGTTCTACTTTCTCGTTATTAGATCTCTTTTCTGCTTCTAATGTATCTCGTGACGAGATGCAATGATTTGTCGTATACATCAGTGCTTATAATGATTAGTGTTTGTTATGTTTTCTCTTATTAGATTCCGTATCTTCTACAGTTAAATAGCATACTGTGCATCGTATATTTCTTGGTAACGTAATAAATTAGTTGGTTTGCTAATTACAATTACAAATGACTAGGTGATCTTTTCGCAACCTCACTGAGTGTCGCTATAATGGTTTTGCCCCTCCAATAATTTACCCTCCTCTCAAAGTACTTACTCTCTTCTTCTATATGCACTCATTCTACATATATACTCCATCACCTCATAATATGCAGGTAGCCAAGTATGTAGAATATAATTTTACAGTGTTAGAATCGATTGAGTTTCCTATATTATGTTCAAGCTTGTTATACTTGGTCATCGTTCGCACGCAGAGTCACGACTAGAAGGGAACTTTGAAACTGTGAATTTAATCTGGCTGTGCGGTACATCGATCGTCAGAGCTAAGGTGATCGAAACGTTTCTCGAATGTTTACATAGAGCTGCATTCTGGCAAGTCATATGTATTCTCGACACGTGAAATTCGTAGTATCCGTAGAAGACACAACGTTGTGGAAATCACGGATTGTATTTTGTGTTTGGTTCGAAATTCAGCGAATACATACACAAATCAAAGTTATTTCTTCGCTCGTATTTCGAGATAAAGTCGTTGACGGTAATTGTTGTTTGTCTCAGGAAATGTCAAATAAACGAGTTCTGTTACGAACCTTTTAAACTAGTGTTTTCTTTAATTACATTGCTATAAAGTAGGTAAAAATATAACTTTTGATACGGAAATTGATATATGTATATTAGTTAATTAAAGTTCGAAAAGACTATAATATAGTATATATGCAAGTACATATATAGTGTATATTATAATAGTAATTCAAGACTAAATTATTTAAAGCAATGAAGACCCAGCTTTGACTGTAATAGGCATTTTAAATTTCTATTATTGATTGTGTTTCTCACATATGCGGTTTAAAATAAAGATTCTTAATATTGTTTAGTTAATTAACTTGTAATTTACACATATATATTAAACAACGATATCATATTTTCATAGATCAAGTATATCGTGAAACTATTTGTTAAATTTTTATTAGAGTTTGTAATTAAGCTGTAATTCTTTAATTTCTTTTTTCAATATTACACAAATTATAACAATTACATAATTATAACAATTACTCAAATTATTTATGAAACACAATTTCTCACATTACACAAATTATAACAATTGCACAAATTATTTATTAGAAATATTTATTACCTATGATTAGTGATTTATTTCAACTTATTTCATAAGAACTCTTCAGAATAATTCATTTACGAGAAATCTCGTTACTTTTTAGCAATGATGCATGCCATTTTATTATCAGAATAAAATATCCATATAAACAAATGTTGAATTATGTTTGTTTTTGTTTCTTTCGGCTGCAACAGCTATGAGAGAGAGAAACATTCAACAAACTTAGCTTCTTACTTCATCCTACCGATGAGAGTTACTAAAACGAGCTCGTAGGAATATATTCTTTAGCAGGATTTTTTCTGGTGCAAACTCTACAGTATTCATCTTTGTGAATCTGTTTGCACTACAAACAATATCTATCACAGTTTTCCCGACACAGCAATTTGCAGAATAAAATTTGTTCTGTTTACAGAAATTTGTTTTATAGTATAGAGAATATAAAATCGGTCATCTATCTATTCTATATCTTTGCATTTATACGTGTATTAAAATAGAAACAATTTATTTATTATAACTTTTAAAACAACTAATTATACTGTAATTGAACTTTTTACAAGAGATTGCGCAATAAGAGATTTGCTAATAAGCGATGTGTTAAAAGCAATTTTACTGAGATAAACTTTCATTATTTACTTGAAAGTAGCTAACTTTTCAGCTAACTATTTGCTGTTTTATTTCATTCTATATTTATATTTAAACTTTGCCATGAGAAAACATACGTCGGTTTCCGTTAACTTGTCTGATCTTTCTATTCTAGATGACAAGAACTTTAAGAAACGAATGTGCGATCTCTTCCTTCCGTGGCGCATTCATTTTGTAACATGCTCGTTCCTTTCGTTGTATTTTACGGAGTAGCCCCAGCTGCCGGCCGAAGGAAAGGCCGATAAATCTCAACCTGCAACGGCAGAGACCGTTGTAATAAACCACCAGAGCGACGAAAGCCGTCGGCACTAGCTCCGTTTCCCTTTGCGGGTATTAGGGATGCAAAAACGTATATTTCAAAATTCACGAAACGTTGCTCAAGTTAGAGCACAACACTAGTCGTGTTTCTCGAAACTGTGGAATCTCGCACGACATAAAGAAAACTTCGGAAATACGTTGTACAAACTGAAACTTCTTTCTTGACCGTAGCTAGTAAGATCCTGTGCTTTGGAGAGAAAAATACTTTCCGATTACAAGAATTAAAAAACTTTTTCATTAGTTGAAAACTCTACTATTAATAAAGATCATGGACTTTATTATCAATTCCGTATTGCGGATCCAAATCCATAAAACTCTATTTGTATTGCAATTTTATTCTTACACAATCAAAAAACTCACATGGGTAAAATATAAACAAAGCTTTCGTACACTTTCATCAAGATATATTGTTTAATGCTTCTGTTTGCTTTATACGTGTCCTATATTTTCGTTGTTGAATATATCCAATAAAACATACCTACAATTGAATTTTATCTCGATTTACCGTGAAAAACTTTGTTATGATTGAGAAAAAAATGTATCTTTCTATTCATTTAGTGCTGTAACTAATTGAAAGATATTTTAAAGATAAATATTAAAACAAATTAAAATGATCAGCAACAAGGATTTTCTTCTTTTCTTTTTATTTTTCTTCTATATAATTATTTATAAAAATAATAGTTCGTTTAAAAACATATTCAACACCAAATGAGAAATCTTTTTGAAAACTTTATGTGTTTAGAGGAGATAAAAGAGAAACTATATATAGATTTATAATAAATTCTTTCACGACGTACAATTTAGCTCTTATTCCAGTTCGACGATCACCTCCTTTATCGAAGGATTAAATATTTTCTTCTTACGAAGAAATTCCCAGCCGTCTTTTGTACGCCATCTTTGTTGCTCCTCCTCGAGACGTTTCCTGATCCTCGAATTCCCGGTTTTTGTTTTGCCACTTTCCGAGTTTAGATCCGCGTTTTCGTTTCCGCTGTTCTATTTCTCACTTCTTATTCTTTGTTCATTGGATATTGTCTTCTTTTTCTAGCTACTACTCTTTCATTGCTTTTTCATGAAGGAAGAATTCAAATAGTATCGATTCTTCGATTCTACCGAATAGTCTTCCTAGATAGTCGAGGTTTACGTTAGAGCGATAGGCATGTTTAAATTTTCATTTAAACGAATGCAATCATTTTTATGATTCGTTATTTCACATCAACGTTATTTAACTTTCAACATTATTCTAACGTAATTTATATATTTTACGATTATAAAATTTGTTACTTGTCAATGATTTTCAAATTGTGTATAAAATTGCTTCTATTGCCCGTTTTTCTAAATTTTCTTTAAGATTTAATTTATAAATGTAAAATTAGTTTCAAAAGAAAATGGCAAACTGCAGTGATACATTAAATTAATATAAAATAGTTTTTAAATCAATCAAAGCGCAGCTGAATGGAAAACACTAATTGCATCGGCTTATGGTAACTACATTTAAATGCACAAGTATTTCTTGAATACTCAAAATAATCCATTTTGCTATGAATTATTGCATAATTTATGATTGCTTTCTAAAGTTTAAAAATAATATTAATTAAAATATTAGAAAAAATATCTTTGATTAAAATTTGAAATCTGGAAAATTCATGTATATGTGTATGTGTCTTTAGTTAAAAAGAAGAAATTTTTGTTACAATATTTTAGTTCAATATTGCAAGAAAAATTGGATAGCACCTAAATAATATCAAAAGATTTGCAAAACTTTAAGAAATTATACTCATGTTATTGAAATTCATTTAAAATGTAATAACTGTGTGTATGTTTCTGTAGGAATACAGTTTTACTTCCGATTTATATTTGTCAAATTGTTTAACATAAATTTTATACATAGATAATAGCAGAATCATTAGACGGCGAAGGGAATTTTTGTCGAATTTTCAGGAATGTCTTTTATACGACCAATTTTCACATAAATGGAAGCTCCAGATGGTCCATAGCAATACAAACAAATAGCAAGAATTGTTTCTCGCGCAGCTTGCAAGTGTCTTCGAATAGACGTATAGCAGTAAAAGGTCTGCAATAAAAACAATCTTATAGCCATTTTTAGATGCGAATAGATTACGCAAAGGAGAATGATATTTCAATTAATGGGTAGTTGTTGATACAAAAAAGTATTTCTACTTCTATTCTTGCAGTTGATGTCTCTGATATTATTTAATATTATAATTTTAAATATAATTTTCTATATATGCATCTAAAAAGTGTACATGTTAAATAGTTAGTTGATTGTCAATGTTGTTTTACTCTATGCGTGAGAGGAATATATCAAAATTATAATGTTTATATATTTTAGTTTTTCAATAATGTTTCCCTCGATTTTATTTTGAAAATTCCAATATTTTATTTACGCTCTACCGCGTATGAGCGCGTTATTGGTTTCATACAAGTACATATATATAAAACGCGCTCGATTTTAACAGGAAAGCAACAAAATCGGAATTCTATGAGTGGGGCCATAAATTTTTGAATTAATAAATAAGGGCTATGACAATGTTGATTGTGATCGCGGATGACAAGGTGCAGTACATCTAGATTATAAACTATCATCACTCGACATAACTTAACTAGTCGTAGATGCACTAGCTGACTAGCGTGAAGTGACTGCGGTTAAGAACCGACCTCGTCTTGATGGAAAGCATGCTGCGACAATGAATATCCGTTGTGATGTGTGAGAAATGAACAATAATGTTCAAAATAAATTTCACGAGATTGCTTTATGATTCAAATGCATCAAGTATTTAATAAATGCAGTCAGATTTTGACGTAAACAATTTCATTTCAGAGCTTACTATATTATTTTTAACTAGCTGCTTATTTTAACGACATCTAATCCTAATCAAGAAACTTTCATAGATGCGGCAACAATTAAAGACTTAGAAATTTTTGTTTCTTTACTGTCTAAATTTATTTAACTAATAGTTATTGTCAGTCGTAAATAAAATATTTTACAAGTGTTAATTATTATCTTTTAATTATTATTAACAATTATAATTTTTATTTTACGTTGTATTCTGTTTCTCTTTTAAATTAATTGAAATTTTTAGTCTTATTTTAATGTAATTTAATAATTAATGCATTTATGATCCTTAACTATGAAACGGTTATTGCGTACAATAAAAATTCTTTTTTTATTAATAACTTTTTAATGAATAACAAACGGCAGAAAAGGTTAATGATCTTGACCTTCTTGAGGGTCAAAATTTCTATCAGTTATTCATTTCCATCACTCACGCCTTCGTATACTGGGCACTAAAGATCACGCATACCTCTGCGCTTGTTTACGTTGCGATGAAAAGTTAAGAGGCTTGGATGTTGGCTTTCCAGCCGCGTCGAATAATCAACTTTGCTGACCTAGAAAGTCAAAAGGGCTTTGCCGTTTTCCCTCACTGATGGGTTCCGTCTTATCCTCTTCGTAGCTTTCTCGAGAATATACTTCTTTTTCTGTCTGTCATTTCTCGTTTATTCGCACGTTTTCTCAATATCGTTGCTTATTTTCGTCCGTCTCCCCATTTTCAGCTTTGCAGCGTCTCTGTACTCACCGGAACAGCACAGTATCAGGATCCAGAGCGTAGATATGGTAGTATAGATAGTTAAAATCGCGCGCACGGGCAGTGACTGAAAACTTCAATATTTCGGTTCTTGCACCGAGAAAAGGAGACCGGAAACGAGTGAAAGATATCGGCAGATGTTAAGAGATCGTATAAATAGAATGGAATTGAAGGTCGTGGAATACTTTTGGTAGTGCAACGTGGAGAGATGTTGTGTAGCTTTTCAAAGTCATCTAAGTTATGATATCGTACATCGATTACTTTCGTTCGAACTATCATTCCAAGAAAACGAGTCAAGTATATTTACTTTTCAAGAATATTAATTGCTTCTTCTTATAAAATATTATCGATATGTCAAATAATGTTCTATGTTTAAAAAATTTTCTTGTTCGTCAATAAAAAATTTATATTGATTGTTAGTATTTTCTCAAATATATTAACGATCATGAAAATTACTATTGGTTATACTTATTAAATTATTGTCTTTTTATTGGACAAGTACTAATTATAAGAAGAGCAATTTCTAAATCTGCAATTGAATTTATAATATGCACGTGGCGCAAAAATTAATGAAGAAATTTCTTTCCCTTCGTCATTTTCAACGCTTTAAATATTGTAAAAGGACCATTAATACTACTAGCTTAGTTATCATTGTACCATCTCTTACCACCATTAGTGGACTTCTGTTTTCATTCAACTTTTATGTAAGCATCTGTCCTTTCTTTCATCCTTTTAGTATTCTCTATCTTTCTTCTTTTCTTCTAGAGGCAAGTTCCATTTCACTCTTCGATTCTTTGACTTAATTATCCAAGTAGTAATTTTTCATGCTAATTTATTTGCATTTAACAAAGTGGAAATGGTGTCGATAATGAATGTAAGGAATTATTCTGACTGATTAATAATTAATAAGTCAAACTTGGATAGATTTACAATTGTGAGAATTGCATTTAAAGAACGATATGAAAGGTATACAAATAACAGTATTAATAATACAATAATACAAATATTAGAGAAATCAATGGTATTAATACTGTAATAAAAATGTTTTGTATAAATTGTATTATCTTGAAACAAGTAAGTTCTAGTTGACATCAATTAAAAGTAACTTAGCATCTATGTTATAATTTTGCACTCAGTATAACTGTTACGAAACATAATGTAAGTATTATATTACATTTATACTGTTGAGTGCGAAATTATAACATAGGTGTTATAAATCGTTATGTATGTGTTATTTTCAATTGACTGAAACTGATGTTGACTAGAATTATTTATATTTTTATTTACACATTAAGATCGCAACGCGAACGTTGATCATAATCGGATTTATACGTAGAAGTAAGAGTGGTTTTTCTCGTAAAGATCAGCTTATCGAATATCTATGACTATTTTATTGGCGTGAGGAATATATCGAACATTATTGGCATTCAGCGAATATTGGAATAAAAGAAAGTAAATTTTTCACAGAAAAACCGTCTGTAAACCTTTAAGTCAGAAAAACCTTTAAGAATTTAATCGTTCTCCTCGTCTCTGTCGCGTTCATAGACATCACTAGGGATTTATAGTCCGGACTTTTCCGGACTAAAACGGGTTTCGTGCATTACCTGGCACGATAGACGAGGAGCACGAAGTCAAGGGTCCCGAGCTTAAATCGAGTTTACTCCAATATCGAATTTCGCTGGAAGCAAAGTCTCCGGTGTATTGTCTTGAAAAACCGGAGACACAATATCGCTAGAGTTACTGGTTGAAGGTATTATATAGTTCACATTTACTTTACAAGAGCCAGCGAAATTTTGTCACCGTTTGATGAGAACAACGATCACATCAATCGAATTTTCAAGTCGAGTTATTTTATAACATTCACCTTATCATTCGTACATTTATAATTTACGTATAGCATAAAAGTTTAAAGGGCATATAAAATTATAATTTATTGCAATATCGGATAAAATGAGATGCAGGGTGGATAAATTTTGACAACATAATTTTGTTAACGCAATCTACAATCACATTACATTTAACACGAAGTTGAGTAGTTGGCAAAAGTTACGATAGCTTGCGTCTTTTCATTTAGTTTGCAATAATTTAAAGTTTATGTATTGTTGAAAAGAGGAACAAAAAGAACCAAATTTACATTTAATTTTATTAGAGACAAATTCATATATGAAGAAAACGAGATTCTTTATGTTCTTTATGATATTGCCATCTCGTGACTGAAAATAAAGCTGCAGCATACACACGAATACATCTGCGTTTTGCTAACGATTGTAGAGAGCAGGAATCTTCTGTATCGACATCCAATGCATTTTCTGCTATAGATGCTTCAAGGTTAGAAATACGAGCTTACTTGTGCCGATAATTCAGTTCTCTAAATCATTGTATGTGTATATATGATTGTTTTAAATTAAAAATCATAATTAGAAATGTCGGATATGTCACACATTGATCTCTTGAACGTTTAATATTGTTACTAATTTGATTAAAATTTTAATAAACATAATTTTCTTATAATTCTGAATATTTTATTTGTAGTTTTTATTTAGTGGGAGATCTGTTGTGTCTCAAAGTACTTTTAAATTTTACAAGGTACTTTACCACTTAACTCACACCGAGTTAAATAATATTCAATTAGATAGAATTGAGAATTAGGTGGACATAAAATTGTTTCAAGCATATATAGTTCTTTTAATACATTGTTTTAATACGATTATTACATTGTTTATTTCTTTGTCACTCACCTTATCATTATACATATCATTTTCGAATCTAAATATATAAATTATATTCTTTGATGTATGATAGGATCATGTATTTATTATTAACGGAGGGATATTTTATTCTTAAATCCAAATCTCCTATTGTGTGACTCCTTAAAGCAAGGATATCGTTATATTATCGTTGCAGGTTTCATATTATATTGATAATAAAAAGCTACACAACAATATATAACAATATATAACACTGTTGTTAAAATCACAAAATAAAGATCTAAAATAATATAATCTTGGACATCAGTTTTGTGTTAAATATTATTATACGATATTATTAGCATTGTGCGCTACGTATATAACATAGAAGGAATAAAGATTTATTTTAAACGTATAAATATACACACAATGAGTTTACATATGTTATTCTTATCTCAATACAATACGTCAATGTTATTTAATTCAAGGGAGGAAAGTAGAAATTATTGATTTAATATTAATATTGTTTTATTTTTAATTGCTTAAAATTGCAATTAAGCATGTGAAAAATATTTTTGTATTGTTAGAAATCTTTTTTAAAAAGATATGTTTGTTCATGCAATTATTATTATATAAGTCTTTATCGTAAATAAAGTACATAAGGAAAACGTTGGAATATTATTACTTTTATTCTACTATTATAAACGTTGTAAAGATGTAAAACGCAAAAATGATTAATGCGTACCTCCCGATTCTTGTAGATGTAGATTATTCGAAACACGCAACGTAGTCACGTCAACCAAAGTAGAAACTGAAACTGTGTGATGCTTATCTCTCTCCTACATCTATTATGCGCATATATTTAAAACTATCTTGCTATGTTTATTCTTCTTCGCATAAGAAGGTATAATCGTCCATTTTCCTGTGCTTGTCCTTGAGCTTTGGTCTTGAAATAGTTTCTAGTCGTATATAGCGCAAAAAAACTTTTTGAGGTAATTAAAAATTCACTCTCGTGTTCTTATTGGTTATAAATTTGAAAAATAAATAAAAAAAGATAAAACTTTATTTTAAATAAATTAGATTTTGATGCCTATAATATGTTTTGTATTACAGTAATCATTTTATTCATTTTATTATTACAGTTCTCTGCTATTTATTGATTAAAACTAGGATTCATATGAAGCGAAATATGTGAAATTCGAATTATGTAAACTGAATGCGTTACTTTGCAAACATAACAATATTCGAGTAAGAAAACAAGAAATTTCAAAATAATTCCGTATTCATATGTTCTTTTTCCAAATAATTATTTCATTCTTTTGTAGATAGATGTTCTAATTTAATATAAAACAAGAAAAATAAAAAATCTAATTGCAAATGTAACATTTCAAATATTTGCATATTCTAATCATTAAAAAA
This sequence comes from Acromyrmex echinatior, assembly GCF_000204515.1. Next base: position 87,342 of record NW_011627802.1, read on the forward strand.
TAAAATATTAAAATCTTTAATAATTTTATGTCTTAGCATTCTTTCGTTCGTATATATATTCCGTTATTCATACATATTATTCCAATATTATTTTATTCTTTTGTGTTAAAATAAAATTCCTTTATTAATTGCATATGAAAACGAGATAGAAAAAAAAATATATATATATTATAAAAATCTGATAAATAACGATTTATAATACGTACGCACATAAAAATATTTTCTTTGTACAAATCATATATTATTATTTACGTTTTACGAATATGTGTTGAATACATATTTTGATGGATAATGGAATTTTCATAATAAATGTAACAAAATATTTTAAAACTGAATTTGATTGAGTTTGAAATAAAATGCGAGTTATACGATACATTTGATATATTAATAAATTTCCAATTAACAATTATACGTGTAATAAAAGCACACTTCAATATAGTATTTAAATATCTTTTTTCGTGTAATCTTATCTGACATGTATGAATATTACACGTTTCCTCATGTAAAATGGTAAAAGATAACGTTTACCATATTCTATAATAAACAAGAGAAATGAATTAAAAAGGAAGAAGACATAGATAGAGAGAGAGAGAGAGAGAGAGGAATTTACGTTCGAGTATTCGTCGTATGTATTATATGTACGTTTGGTTTGGAGCAGGAGCGTTTGGAGCGGAATAGCGGATGCCCCGCTCTGGCCGCGCCGCAGGCAGGCAGAGTGAGGGACTGCGCTGCGCGGGTCACGGCTGTCACTTGTCAGTCCGTCTCGAGCGCTCGCGTCGTGAGATTCGTCTTATTCCGTTCTTATTCGTATCGTCCTCTTCTACGTTCGTCCGCTTCTACGAGCGCATATCTTTGAAAATTCACATTAATGTCACGCCCGTGGAACCTTGGGAAAGCCGCGCCGCCGCGATTTGTCGCGGTCTACGTCATACGGCTACGTCGATTCTCGCGCGATTCCCACTTTTCGTTTGGTGCGGTATAATCACCTGTCTCGACGCGCGCGCGCGCGCGCGCGCTCGCGCGCACGTTACGTGGCTGGCTTCGTATGTGTGTGCGTGCGTGTATGTGTGTGTGTTTGTGCGTGTATCCGTTAATGTGTCGTGTTTCGGTCTCAAATCCCTTGGAAATTCGTAGCCTATTCGTCTTGTCGGCTGCTTATCAATAAGTGCGTGTAGTGAGAGAGGAGCGTGTTGTTCTGCGTGTCCTTTGGATTACTGGAAGCGCATTCAGCGAGAAGTTGTCATTTGAATTCGCAACGCTCGAAAACGCAGGTACGATTCGTTCGAGAAGATAATGGTTGAATTTCTCGTTATTGATACTTAATGCAAAATGAGAGCGCAGTGGATAAAACGAAATTTTATTTTGACGAAGCGCGAGTCACTGCTCCGAAATGGAGTTGTGTTGCTTTTTCTCTCTCTTTCTCTCGTGTTCCCTCGCGTCTCGTCGTGCACGCCTTGCGCTTCGATGATCGTGAGAGTCGCGCGCGTTTTAAAGCGAGCACGTTGCATCGAAACGTTATTTTATACGATTTTATTTGACGATTTTCACAATCATTGCATTCGTTCAGAACGTTCTGTTTCGATAAATACAGGTCAATGCCATTTGTTTCTGCGAATCTCGTCGCCCAGTTTTAACTGCGGTATTTCACGTGTCGATACTTTTATGTTTTCTTTCTGATATCATCGACGAAAAAAATGTCGATACTTGTTAAACGATTTTTATAAAATATATTGTACTAACTGTAACTTTCATCTACCCATGTGACTCACGCGTTTCTGTAATTGTCAGTCATACATAATAAGTTTGCAATGCATTTTTAAAAATTATAACTGATGCTTTTATTATTTTTGTATTATCGCATTGTTTAGAATTTGATATTTGTATGTATTATCATAACTCTGATATTTATGATACTTTTTAATAAATTTATTGGCACTTTTATGAATTACATGATCTATATTATATCGAAATATGCCGATATTTTTTTGAAGGAAAACAAATATATCTTATTTAAGAAATTTTTGTTAATCTATCGCGCATTTCATTTTGCATTGCGTATAATGTTTAGTCTCAAGATTTTTCGACACAATCGTGATTCTATTCTTATAGTTATATATTACGAATCCAACATATCTTTAAAAAAAAAAAGTTGCTATATTTTACGATTATTATTTGCGATAAACTTTTAATTCGATACACGTCGAAGCTCCCGATACGAATTCTCGTTAAAAATTTATATTTTTTACAGATATTTTTTAATAATATATTTTTGACAATATCTGTACAAATTTGAAGATTATGTACGTGTAATAATTAAGCTGCATTTGTTTAATATTCATATGATGAGATTTTTTACGATTTCGTGAAATTATTTTTTGCGATTATGGAGCTTCGGCGAAATCGACGATTTCTTCTTGGCTCACATATCTTGGCAAACGCACACGCCTAGAAAGTACGACGTCATAGTACACACTACACATGCGACTCGCGTATCACTCGCAGATCGCGCGCACCTGTTGTTTCGTTCTTTCGCGCTTATACGCGTCTCAACTCTCAACTTCAACTTCGAGCGTCGCGATTGAGGTAGACCCAATGGCTGCGCGTAAATTATACGGGCATGCCTGCGCGCGCGAGCACATTACTCGTTTAGTCGTTAAGTATGTTCTTTTAACATTCGCGAGCCATGTGAAGGACGGGGAAAGACGGGATCCATCACGAGCAACGATGACCTAAATGCAACGAACGGCCGTCAGCGCGTTCTTCGCGAACGCTTCGAATGCCATACTTTTTTGACGAGTCTATAGATTAATCGGCTGGAAATTGCAAAACTTGCGAATGCAGATATATCCTTGAAACGCTTTTTACATTGTCATTGTTACGATAAAAAATGATCGAGATATGGAAAATGACTTTCTACGAGGTAATACATACCTAAGTAATATCGAATAGTGAGGAAAACTTGTATTTATTTTAAGAAAGTTATGCGATTTATGGATTAACCTTGTGTTTCTCTTGATTGTTAAATGCTAACATTATAGTTTACCTTATCAGGGCGAGTTCATCAGATTGCTTCTCTGATGAAGTGAGCTGCAATAATCATGAAATGTATTTAACGGTGTATCAAGATTAACTCAAATCGAATGAACTCAAATCGAATAATTTCTTTGAAGAAGAAATCTCAAAAATATTATTTAATTACTTTTTAGATATTTTTCATAAAATTTGTTCGATTGTACAAAACAGTAAACATATTGAATTAATTGAGAGACAATAATAAACAAGTTGAAAAAAGTCATTGATGGCAAAAAAACATTATTGAGAAAATCGGAATATTTGCGTGAGAGATTATCATTAAGTATTCGTTTACGCTGCTTCATAATGAAAGTGAATGGACATAATTGGAAATTTTTATTTTAATTACTTATTCTCGTATATTTATTTTGTTAATTGCCTTGGTCAATTATGAGTACGTTTAATTAATCGATAGATAAAATTTATTTATAATTGAAATGTTAAATACCATGTGCATATCGCTTCCTTATTTCAAAAGTGACAACTTAAATAATTAGTTTCCTAGGAAAAGGAAAATACTATTTTTATCTTGACAAAAAAATATACAAAATATACTTGACAGAAAATTATTGATTAATCAAATAATTTGACAAAAAGAATATATTCTTATGAAATGTTGTTTTATTTTTGTTTTGTTTCACAGCTCTTAAAAAACCTGCACTCTTTTTGAATTTTGTAACGATTTCTTTCAAAATGAAGTTAAATTATTTTACTTTTGATAATTAATAGAATAATGTTTACTTAACTCATTCATGACACGAAAATCATGCATTTTGAGTTGTATCAGTTTTGAAGTATAAGAGAGCGATAGAATCTTAATTGTCATAGTCATGACGGTGCCGCACCGGTCGCTATCTGAACGTGCTTTTCGGAGCGGATGTAGCGTCATTTGTCGGTATATAATTGTAGTTAATTATCTTGTAATTTTTTTATGGTATGACAAATGATTCGCGTGATCATTAAAGGCGGAGTTCACGCGTTCATTGTAAACACGTCACTTGGAGAAAGCTTGAAATTGCGCTATTCAACGTACGTTTTTGTAAAGTCATTGTACAGAAAAACTCATTATTTTCTTATTGATTTTTTCATCTTTTATACATATTTCCTAAAAATAATTTTATTTATTTTTAATGTTTATAGGTAATTTGATTATATTTCTTGTTCGCAACGGTGACTAATGTAGCAATTCAAATCATCTTCGTGTTGCGAAATCGTCCATCGAACAATCGTTGTCAATTGAAATGTAATTTATGGTTCAAGACTTAACGAATGTGTTGAAAGAGAAAGTGAATTGCCATTCACTGTCCGTTCACTTTTAATATAAAGCAACGGAAGTGGTAATTTGTCATACGAATGTTCAAATCAATTGTTTTTCCAACGGTTTTTTGTCGTCAATGAATTTTTTTAATCTATCTTTTTATCGATTAATTAAATATATTAATTGTTTTGTATAATCAAACAGCTTTTCATGAAAAATTATTTTTAAAAGATGAGAAAGATGATTACGTCGTTGACACGCGGCGTGTGCGTATGCCAGTTATGTATAATATAATATTATTATACATAGATATTTGAAAAGAATTAAATAGATAATGTAGCTATGGAATTAAAATAGAATAAATTACAGACATCTCGTGCGAATAAGTTAACAATTACATAATTATTAATCCAATTTATATGTACGATATATATATATATATATATACACATATATACGATTTAATAGTTATATTTCATGAATTACTTAATTTATATTAAGTGCAAAAGAATTACTTCAAATTTTATTTTATTTGAAGTGAAATAAAAAAAGTATAATATAATATATTATTTTATATTAAATTTTTATAAAATATTAAAATATAAACCTTACGTGTAAATTAAATTTACTATTACTTGTTTGATTAATTAAAATACATTATTTTGCGAGCTTTTGTGAGCTTTATTCTTTCTACAATTTTCTTTTGTTATCGAAAATTATCAAATGCATTTTAATAATAACCAAGATATGCTACCGTTATGAAACATTCTAACCAAAGCAGATGTCATCGGCTACTATATACATATGATTCATTTGCGATAACATAACGATGCGAAATGAAATGAAAGTGCACTCTACTCTTATTATTCTTTGTATCGCATTAGCGTAGCTTGATTTTTAAAATCGTATATTTTTCGATACTTTACGGAGCATTTTATTGTCGGATCGGCAAAAAAAATTTACGCTGATATTCGTGTCGAAAATTGCCAGTTACGTTCTTTTTCTGGGCAAGACCGCAGCGGCGAAAAAATAACGGGTGTAATTTCCCCGTGATGTGTGCCACGCTTCCTCTTTTTGGATGGCGAGAACGAAATGGCTCGAAGCATTTACCAGCCACGGATATCCGGGTGCAGCGCCTGGATGTCTGTGTACGGTGAGCATAATTAATAATTTTGGAGTGCGCCGTATGGCTGGGCAAGCAGTCCTTCATTTTTTTCTTCCGCACTACTTTTGTTCGTTGAATAATCGCCTAGCGCGTCAAGGTAGAGTTCGAAATCACCTGGCCGAATCGCGCTGTGTGGGGTTAATCGTTAGACAACCCGTATTGTAACTCCCATCTGTTCGTATCCCTTTTAAATTCAGCCATTTCAATCCCCTGTCCCCTCTCTCTGTCTGCTTATCGATTTAAATCAACCTTTGAGAAACGCTGTACTAGATTTCCATCGTTGCTCTTGTTCTTGTCGCACTGTGTGTTTAAACTATTTCAACTGTATTATACACATATATATATATATATATATATGTATATATATAATTTGTATTTATGATATATGCGTATATTTACGCATACATATATTATTATTATATATATTGTTTTATTTTGTAAGAATTACATTTTTCGTTCAAGCTTTCACACCTGCAATTTTTACAAAATTTTCTATAAATATGCCAGAGCTATATCAATCAAATAGATAATAGTTATCTATTATTATTGGCATACTATCTTCATCATGTTCAAATCGAAACATGATTTCCAATACGCCAAAACTTGGGAAGGATAACCAAAAAGTTTTCATTTAAACGTACGATCGTTGTATGCATAGTAATAACCAATCGAACGGGTCAAGCGAAATATATGTGTAATATATGTGTATACACACGTGATAGTAGTCATAATATTCGATATTGTTTTTAGTTTTCTCTCACGCAATACGATAGAGGTGTATTTGAATTTATCTGAGCATCATTCGGTACAGAAATGGGATGGAATACAGACATGCAGAAAATTAATTAAACTCCTTTTTGGCATCCTATCGTGTATCCTTTGAGGATCAATTTGATCAATAGTGAAGAAAATCTGTCATATGCAGATTTGTGTCTTTGAACTCAATAACTGCATTAAAAGCACATGAAAATTTCGATACATTCTTTTTATCGTAAAATTATGTAGTAAAGATATTCGTGGAATTAATTCTACATTATTGCAGACGAAAATGTAAGCTGCTTATTTTGAAAAGTAATGAAAACTTAATATTATGTAACTTTAATGAAAATTGAATATAAAATACTTAATATGTACTCGTGGTTTTACGAATTTTCTGAAAAATTATAAATCTGTTCCGCAATAAATGACTAATACACATTTACAAATATATGTATTGTAAAGTATGTGAAATTGCGAGAGAGAAATTTTAGTGGTTTATATTAAAATTATGAAAATTTAATGTTTCTCATTAATTTTATCAAAGAATGTTCGAATAAATAATACATATTAATATTAATTTCACGATTTATTATTAACGAGATTATTAAGTACTAAATTTATTCAGAATAATTATGTATTATCATTAAAATCGAATAATTGATAGTTCTTTTCTGCTTGGTCATTGCTATCACATATCATGTTGTCTATGTTGTATCCATTTTCCATTGTACTCGTATTGCTTTTATATTACGCGATATGTCACTCGAATCTTTTGATTAACTAAAGTTAAGATTACATTGATACTTACGTATACGATTTTACGATCATCATTTACCTGCAGTGTGTTGCGTCATACGCAACAAAGTAGTTACACTGTAAAAAAATTACATGTAAAATTACATTATAACAATTATAATGAGTAATTTCAAGATCACTATTAATGTATATTTATCTGTATTTAAAGTAAAGTCACAACTTATAAATTACGTAATTTTTACACATATTATTTATGTAATTTTACATACTTTTTTTACAGTGTATAAAACGCTGACGAGTCTACACACAGACACTCGGTGTAGAATATTTTCCTGAAATATTTATGCCAGCTAATAGAATAGGGACAATTCGTATTTTTTTATTAAAAAAGTAAAAAAAATTATAAAAAGCAATAATATAAATATCTCGTTTGATTATTTTACTTAGTTTGCCTAAAATGATAATAACTTATATCATGCAAGTATTAGATATATTGCAAGTTAACTGTGATTAATGACTGTAGAATTAAGTCTATACATTTTGATTCTATTTGACACGTCTGCCTTGCTGTCCCCTCCCCTATATTAAGTAGGGGTGGGGGAGGGGGAGAGGAGAGGCCAGCTAGATGTCCATTTGACTCATAATTAGATTGATGAAGAATCGTACGATTGGTATCATCCGCATATAATATATTGCTGTACTGAGAACAAGCGAGATTTGTTTTCTCAAAAGATTGCAGCGCATAGTACAATCATGAGCGTTTAGGTTTATGCAATTCATAGAAGCTGGCCTTAATAATCGAGGCTATCTATGAATATCTCGTGCGTGTAAGAGACAGATCAAGGTCAACTCCATTTGCGATCGAACGCGGTGGTTATTAGGCCTCAGATATTTTTTAATATTCGTTTATATACACACATATGAGTGTGTATGTGTGATCGTCAGTCTGTTTCGTCACTTATATATATATATATATATATATATTTTTTTTTTACATGATCTATTCTTGTACATATCGCTTTCTCAATTCACTTTACGCTATGTTTTCTTATCACGTGTTGGAATCGTTGACTTGTCTTTTATCTCTATTGTTTCAATACAGCTATGTTAACGTGAAATAACGTATATTTGTTCAATAGTGGATGTTTCTGTCAAAACCAAAGGTTAAAAACCTTGATATCTCAATACTCTTTGCAGATCAATAACCTTTCTGGGCGTCTTGCAAGTTTCAATATACATTCGTGCCTTGATTCGCGCAAAAATGTAGTTGGCTAGTTATAAATCTTCTTTCATGTAAGAATGATATTATAAGGAATTTTCTTTTACGTTAGTAAGAAACTGAATGTAATTCTTTCTTTTTATTGTACATATATTATGTAAAATAAGTAGACGCTATCTATTCTAAATAAGTAAATTATAGGCATTTTTTAATTACAAAAATTATTGAAAATTATTTTTTCAAAGAAACCATAATTAAAAAAGCAGGCTTCCCGAGACTCTGTTTTATGAATAAGAAAATATTCATATGTTTATATTTCTTAATATTTATAATAATAATATTTTTATTCTTTATCGATATCTTTTATCAAAATAGATGAAGCTATGTATTAATCAAGTAAGCGTTATAAATGCTTAATGTAATATTACAGATTGATAATGTATATTCGATTCGCTGTTTGCATCATCCGTCTTCACACGCAACCTCGTCGTGATCGGATCGCTTTGAACCATGATGCGGATGTATGTGCGGGTCTACAGAGTGGTAATTTGTTTGTAATTTAGTAAGGCAGTGTGGTCGAAGTTTGGTGCAGAGAATGTAGCACAGCACTAATTCGTCACTGCCGTTGGGTACTGGTTTCGAGAAGCCCTTTCATGGGGCGCAAAACCGACCCAACCAGTGGTACAGTTTGATCAGAAAAGAGCATGCATGGCATTTTACTGTCGATAAACCTTGAAATATAAAGTGGAATATAAAATTTTTGTGATATAAAATTATATGACGTTTATCGTTATATTTTATATTAGTTTCAAAAATTATCTAATAATTCTTCAAGGAATTCCTATTATTCGATAAATATTATTTGTACTATATTTTATTTGTTCTATATTTTATTTGTTCGTCTCTTTTTAGTAAATAATTCATATATTTATTAATATTGGATTTATGCGTATTTGCTGTGTGAAAATATTTGTGTTAAAGCCACATAAGTTTTTTATATATAGCTTTCTTTAATCTTTTGAAGTACTGTGTTACAATTTGTTTGTTGTAATACTTATTATAAATGATTTTCTTATGGTATATATTTGTATCACACTTGCTCAAGTAAATTGATTCTTTATCTAGTAAATCTTACCATGCTAAAAAAAATCTTATAAATATTTACGGGTTAATAATTAACAAGCTGTGAAAATGATTTTACCATATTTCGTTCTTAGAGATAATTTTTTATCATATTTATTATGAAAGCAGGACGGATTTTTCGCTTAATAAATGACATAATATGAATAGCTATTTGCACACATTTATCCGTACTGACGTTACATCATTCACGCAATATAACGCTTAGAGGGATTACGCAACGCTATGGAGCCACATGTTAAATTTACGGAAGAAAAAGAGTATGTTGCGGATATCGCTACGTGCGTGCTGTAAAGCGATGTTAAAAGCGAGATTATAAAGCGGCGACCCAACCGAAGCATACAATGAAACAAAGTACCTCGATGAAAATTTTAATAATTGAACCAAAATGTCACATACTCGACATTATAAAGCAAATTTATAATGCATGCAAATCATTAAAATCTCAAACTCGCATGACATTCGCTGAATGAAAAGCAACAGAGAATAATTACTCTATGTTCGACATTCGATTGTTAATTGTGACAAAAAAAAATTTTAGGGGCGTACTGTTCATTTGAAATTTGTTCAAAACTATATGCTTGGTCCAGTTATTTTATTAGTTTTCAGATTACATATTGAGACGAGTAAGAATATGTAACTTTAATTTGGTGAAATTTTTGTGCAAGTTGCGTAATAAATGTAAATGTCAGGTACGAAACGTTGGCGAATATGCTTGTATACACAAATTATCGAATAATATCGTACACTCATGATATGTCGTGATTGTATCGTTACACGAATTGTACTAAAAATATCTTTAAAAATAATATAATTAAATGATACAGTTAGGATGATAATTAAGTTTTCTAGATGAAAATGTTATTAAACGAAACGAGAACTTTCCTTGCTGTATTAAGAATTTTTTAAATAGAATTTTTTATAGATATATAAAATTGTAAATTTTGCGTTTATGTTAATTTACATTTTAAAACATTTTTTAAATAAAATTTTTTAATTAAAACTTTGCTATTTGAGAAAAATGGGCTTATTTAGGATTAAACTGAGTAATTAAAAAAATATATATTTGAGTCATACATAGTATAACGATATAAATTATATGAAATTAAAAAATCTTTTTTGCAATATAGATTTTGTTTTTGATAAAGAAATTTTGTGACGATGAGTACTCCTAAGAATTATTGAATGATGAGTAATATGAAAAAATATTATAGTTTGCAATAACGTTTGATTAATGTATTCAATATATGTATATTATTAAAGTATTCCAAACTGATTTGATGTATCAAAATACGGAGAATTTAAGAAAAGAATGAAGGATTTGGCCAATTACTACACGAATCAGATCAATATGCTGGAAGTCCTTTGTTTCACGAAATCTCTTTTATAGTAGTTTCTTCTTCGGCCCACCAGCTATGTTTTACTCTCCTTTTATTCTTTTTGCTTTCACGTCGAAATCATAACTTGTTCCTTTTGTGTTAAGATATCTATCCTTACAAATCGTCCTTTTCTACCTGGGCTCCGAACTTCGTTAGAGGTACATTCAATATAAAAGGAAACAATTGTGTAGTTTTACGGAATGATTTTGTCGGATAATTTAAGTTACATGTGTACACATTTTTTATTAATTTTTATTATTTTAAGGAAGAAATATTTTTTATTTTTTATTTCATTTTTATATCATAATTATATTTTGTGTGTGTGTGTGTGTGTGTGTGTGTGTGTGTATAGCTCTCTCAGAAACACAGATGTAATTGCTATGTATACATATACATAAATTACATCATTTACATCTATGTTATGTAGCATTTTTATTCATAGTTTGCTGAGATTATATGTATATGCTGTTCATTGTAATAGTCCGCATGGCTTTTGGGAGATTTCTGATAATTTAAAAAAAGTTTGAAACATGAATTACATATTCAAATGTTTCACATAAGTTATAACTTGCAATTAAAAAATTGAAAAAAAATTTTAATAAAAAGTTAAGGTCATCTTGAATTTCTTAAATAGCATCAACATGCATTTTTAAAAATATTGTATTAATACGGTTTTTAAGATAAATTCAACACTATCTGGAATGTCACTTTTGTTGACGCTTTCTTGATTTAGTATTAAATTTGCAGTATTATTTTAAATAGCAATATTTAATAAGCTCTGACTAGAAATGTAAATATTGAAAGCTGTCTAGGAACTATTTTTGCATTATAAACATACTACCTATCATAATATTCGTAAAAAGAATGATAATTATGTAAGTAAAATGGTATTTACGTAAGCAAATATTTTAATTGTTTGCTTTCTTTTGTAACACAAAGTTCTTTTTTTAAAAAATTACTATAGCCGAGCTATAATAATTATTATGTGTTTACAATGTGAAAATAATTCCTAGACAGCTCTCAATATTTATGTTTATATTTCTAGTCACAGCTTATAAGTATTGTTCTTTAAAATAATGCTGTAAACTTAATAAATTAAATATCAATAAAATCAATAAAAAAAATAAAATTTTCGACAGTGTATTGAATTTGTCTCAAAGTCATCTACAAAGTTGTAAAAAATTTGCACGGTGCTATTTAAAAAATTTCAAAAAGATAATCTTAATTTTTTATAAAAAAAGTTTTATTTCAAATTTTTGTATTGCAAGTAACTAAAGTAGACGAATAATATATTTCAATCTTTTTTTTAATTATGGAAGCGTCCCAAAAATTATGCGAATTATAAAACTTTATTCCTTACGGTTCCCTGTATATCAATTTTATTAATTATTTTACTAATTGTTGATCTTATCGAGATAATTTCTATGCAACTCTTGGTTTACGTCAGTTATTATACAATTTTTCACACCTTTAGACGCGTTGTTAATACAGGAATGCATTCATCCTGTGCTTCCGTAATGATTAATTTTGATGGTGTAAAAGAACGATTGTTTTGAAAACGAGCCTCATCGTTTCATATTCTTCGCGTTACAACGTATTTTCCGGGTGCCGCGGGAAATTTATCTGATTGCAGTATCGTTTTACTCTGAAGGAAGCACGGCTCGTCGGCGTAAATCGTAAAATTAATCGTAAAATTAATCAGTCGGTGGAATTCCTAGATGAAGCTGGTGTTTCTAGCTGCCATCCAATTAATGTGCGTACTAATAAGATGTTTCTGTTTTCCGTTTACGATGACTAAAGCATATACATTTCTTAGATATTTCTTAATACTACAATTTGATCGTACACAACGTACTTTATTTAGGATTAATTCTCAACCAGTTTTCAACTTATCACTGTGTGTTTATCACATGTGTTCATCTTTCATGATCAAATTATATTTGTTAATTTTAATTTTAAATAGAAATGTATTTTTTTTCTATATTAGTTTCTTGATTTTTTTAAAGTTCTCTTATTATCACTGTATTCTATAATCATGCGACTTACAGTGATTATATAAAACAAAAATAAAATTTTTTGTGAAAATCATTGTAAAAGTCATCGATAAAGAACTTCTTTTCACATTGTAACAAGAAAGTCGCTTGAAGTTTTGCCCAATCTACTTCTAGTGGTTTGAAGAAAGAGAAGTAGCTCGGTGAACTGGAACGATTTAATTAGTCGTTTAACGAGGTCCCTTTGGCTTTCTCCTGAGAACGCGAGTAGAAATCCTTACAGAGTAATCGTTGAGTGGACTGTGCGCGAGTTTTACGATTCTCCAGAAACTGCCGTTCCTTTAGTTTGTATGTCCGCCAAGATAGACAAACGCTCGAATCTTGCTGTGTGAGCCAAATAGAGAGAGACACGATATCTATTTTTGGAGCACTTGTTCGTTACGCTACAACTTGCACGAGCATGTATGCACAACATTTACGTGTTTGCCATCGTGATTCGTTACTCCGCATACATTGGGGATCGGCAACCTCTGGAAGCGCATAAGATTATTTATAATACCAGTCACTTTGGCGCGCCGCTTCATTTTAAGTCTTGCCCGAGATATTCGATTATTATCGATCATGTGCAATTAACTGACTGTTCTTAAATGTCTGTTCGAGACCGTCGGTCTCAATTTGGCATCGCTTTCTTTTTTCATTTCCTGTTATTTTGTTTCTTTGTTGAAACTCGATATCTTGATAGAATTATTGTATCATAACGGTATTTGAATCGATTTTTGATTTTAACCGATTTACGTTTGCAACGGCTAATAAAGAGCCATTATAAATTTGATAATAGTTATATTTTAGAATATTATGCTTTATTTTTTATTCTCAATTACATGTTAAAAAAAATGTAAAAAATTCACAAGTCTTAAAAGAAAATATTTTGATCGTTTGATAAGCATTCTTTTCAAGATTAAAAACATCAAATTCTGTATAAGTAAGGCTATTAATTGTAAGTAAGGTTGTCTCTTGTACATTATTATCATTTTTATATTTCTATTAATAATTTTATAATGTGTTTATAAGTTTCATAATACACTGAGGTGAACATTTTCATATTATACATTAACTTTAAATAGTAAATACAATCATAAGTATAAAGTACTCTTAATTTATTGCAATTTCTTGAAAAAGGTTGTGATAAAAGCCAAAGGAAAATTAACACAATATTAAAATTATTATGAAAATAAATAGTGTTTTCTAATAAAACTTTTTAAATTTGTTTTTTCGTTAGATATAGAACATTTACATTTTATGGAGATGTTTTATATTTATGGGCAAGAGCAGGCAAGACTATATAATATAATATTTTACAAAAAGACAAAAGAACAAATAATTCAAATAAAGAGAAAAGAATATAAAAATTTCGGCCTTCTTCTTTCAAGGCCAATTGTATGTGAACGCGCTTAGTCTCGTGCAAGTTTCACGCGTGAATAAACGACAGCTGCGTAGGAGAACTATGCCAACTGCCAACTATTATGTAAGACGTCATGACTCTTTCGTTTATTTCTTCTGTTTCTCATATTTTTTTGTCTCTTTTGTTGCTGATCTTTTTTGCATAGTCGCGTGTGTCCCTGTTGTGATATTTTAGATAGAATATTCACACCTAAAATATGTTTTCTCATTGAAGAAGACAAGAGTAAAAAAATTTATCTAAATGAATGAGAGCTTTTTTCAAGTAAACAAATAAGATACATAATTGTAAAAATAATTATACATGTTTTATTCCGATTGAAAATAATTTTCAAAAAAAGGTTGACAGTTTAGTGTAATACAGTTTATATAAAATTTTTAATTTTTTTACGCAGTTATCTTCTGAAGATAAAAAACTCATGTTTGTATACTATCGATTAATAGGATAAAATAATATATAAAAACAATAGATAAAATAGGTAAAAATAATAATAACGAAACTCAACATGAAATTTGACGAGTTTTTATTGTTCATCAGAGTTTTATGAGTTATCATCTACGTGAGTGTTTGAAAAAAAAACGTATGAAAAAACGTATTTTTAGAATTTTGATGTCTATTCCGTTCCGAACTTCATTCTATTCTATATAATATGTGAAAATAACTTGTTTATGAATTCGGTTACGTGACTCAGTATTACTAACTTAGTATTACTGGTTTCTTTTATGATATATATCATGTTTATTAGGCAATATAAGATGTTAAGATCTCGAATTGCTTTGGCTGTTCAACAGTTAAGCTGATGGTATTTTAATTAACAATTTTTTAATTAAAAATAATTAAATTCTAGTTCAAAATTTGTAATAATATTTCTGTTTTTAGGAAGATCTCAATTAAAATTCTTATTTAATTTCAGATTTTTTTATCAGTTAAAGGATTAAAGAAATAAATAGATAAGAAGTTAAGTTCTTATTTTTTTTTAACAGAAACTCCTTGTATTATATTGCACAATGATTGAAGAATCCTAATATTAGATATTTAATTTTCTTTTAAGTCTATTTATGATGAATGTAAAAAATATTTGTACAGGGGAGATTTTTGTAAAAAAAGCCATATTTGTAAAATATAAAAATTAACGAATAAGTATTAGTTAGTAATTTATTAACAATAAATACAATGGATAGTATGTTTCTTAAAATTATATATTATAAACAAAGAAATAATAATTTAAATATATATCCTATAGATTATCTTATATTGTAGAATTATACATATTATTTTGCAAAAAGTATTTGTACACTTTTTTAATTTGGATACTAATTCAATATACAATATTTTGTAAAGGTTATATCATTGGTACTAATCATTCATAATTGGTGAAATAAATTCCTATTCTTTTCGAAGATCGGTTTTAAATCTTCTCGATTAGAACATAATATATTTCAATTGTTGTCTTTTTAAATAAAATAATTTTGAGAACTGTACAATCTGTTCTGTTCGTCATTAATAAATTATTAATTAATGTTTACTCTTTTTTTTTTCTAAAAATAAGATTTAAAAAAAATAATATTTTCTCTGTTACTATTAATATTTTCTCTCGAATACATTTACTATATTTAGATTAAGCGTAATTGTAATAGTAGTTCTTTTGATTGTTTTACGAATTTTCTGTTTTCTTTTATATTATATTTTTTTTATTTGAGTCGATGCTATAACTCGAATACAAGTTCATTGCCAAGAACCACCAGTCATCCAATTTTTCCTTGCATGTAGGAGAATTGTTGCTTCTACGTAGGAAGGTACGAATGGTAGTTGTGCTTCTTTCCTCTGCTGTTCTCTAAGAGTATCGACCGCGTCTATACACGCCCACTTCTAGTTCCTAGATATTATAGAGGTTGTTTACCGTTGCGAATTGTTCTCCGTTTTGCCTTTTTGCCAGATCGTGACCAGATCTTGTCAACATTACCTCACAATTCTGATTGCTCAAAATAGTTTTGTTTTACAGTAAAAGTTAAAAATATAAAAAAATTTATGTTATAACAATATATATAATATATATAAGATGTATAATATATAATATATAAGATATATAATACATGTAAGATATAAAGATCATAAAGTTAACGTTTTTGTATAATTACAGGAAGTGTTTCTTACTATTGGTATTATGTGAAATTTTTTAATGCTACTTTTATTATACACACACACACACACACACAATATTTATATTATATATAAATTGAAAATATTTGAATCGTATAGTATAGATGTAGATCTTTAATCTTAAATATTTCTTTTATGCTTATTATTCATTCGACATTTCGTATTGTTGGCCATATTGTGATCATATTTACCTATCATGCACCTAGGAAATGAACAGAGGAACTACCGGTTTTAACCACTAACTCGTCTGTTCGCTCTGCTTGACGATTCCTTGCCCCGTGGGCGCACTTAATCGGATCTCAAATCTAACAATGTGTTGTATGCATGTGTGCACGCACACGAGCATAGGCGAGCGAGACAGATCGTTAGGGAACATGTCGCGCAAACTGGTTTTTGATCAAACGATCGGACCAGTCTAGTAAACTAAAAGAAAACCCTGATCTTTATATGTATAAGCTCTAAGAAGTAGAACGATAGGTCAGCTTGTCTAGAATTTTCATGTTTTTCTCGAGAAATTTTTTAGTTTTACTTCTACAATGTCCAATGTTCCCTCATTTTTTCTTTTGCTCTTTTGTTTTGTCATTTTGTCTGAAGCACTCATTTTCTGCAACCAGGAAGTTGCTTTTTCTCGCAGGATGGAAATGCCATAAGTTTTAATGGATATGATTATCTCGAGTTCTATAACCGTCTGAATTTTAAAGTTTGATTTTTTTTTGTTTTTTTTTGTTTTTTTGTGTCGTTTTAAAGAATGCCAAGGAGTTTTTTTCCAAAAAATACCATAATAATATTAAAAAAAACATATGCGATGTTTTTTTAAATATTATTATGATATTTTTTGTGACGTGTACATCGCGAATTAAAATATGTACAATATATATTTCACAATTTTTATTGCTTTGATGATTTTTTCGCTTATAGGTGCAGATAATATAAATATGGTCCGTAGTATTTTTGATTTTTTTGAGTATCATAAAAGTTAGGAATCAGATATGAGAATCAAATAGAACATTTTCTGAGTACGCTAGGTCGAACCATATATATTATTTACGTAGGTCTCTATGGCACTCTATGGCGAGACCGTCTTTTCTTGCCGATGCAATGTAGCGACACTCATTTTTATTTCTTTATATAATAGAAACGAATCTTCTCTCTTGTGCTTTACTTTGACCCTTACAACAGAATAAAACGTAGATATACGATGTAATAAACAAAGAAAAGATAGAAACAAGTTTATACGACAATGACGTAACTAAAAACGTTGGGAATAAGTTAACTTGTAAGTTTCAAGTTCTTCTCGTATAATTTTCTTTTTAAGATAATTAAATTGATATTTCTGAACTTAAAAATACCTATCAAAATAAGTATTGAGGAAAGACCCAACTATGTTAGGAAAGTAAAAGAAAATTTAAATAATACGTACAATTTGTTGCAAAATTTACATGAGAAAGATATCTATTTTTTATTAAAAAAAAAATTAAAATATATACAGAAACATATATGGCTGCGATAAATAATCTTTACTAATGTAAAACAAATGTCACAACTAATTAAAAAAATCTTCCCAAAAAATTAATTTTATCTTCTTAAATCTTGGAGAGGCTTAAACAGTGATACATGTTCAACTTGTGTAACTACAAGACATTAACATAATAAACAAACTTGTGAACTTTTCTTATCGAGCCATGTCAATCATAGACAAGTAACGAGACGAGATGAAATTAACGGAACCGGCAAGCGTATTATCGATCGCAAAGCGTCTCTCTTCCTTTATCGTGTCATGCATTCACGAGACGGCCATCTTCGCTCCTGATGCATGTTTACACTCTTATCGCGCGAGAACATAGTAACATTCGTGAACAAAGCTTGTAGCTGTATCCGTGACCATGTAGATTTAAAAAAGAAAGAGAGAGACAAAGACTATGACAGTCTGAGGGTTGTCAAAGTGGAAGAAATGTCGAGGAGAAAGAAGTAGTGCATTTGTGAACATCACGTATGTGCGCACAAAAGCCGTTACATGAAGGCGAGGATACTGCTCTTTTTTTATACAAAGAACCAATCTGCGTCCATCCGACGACGGGCAGAAGCTGAATATCTCTATGCTAGTCGTGCAACGAGCTTTTCGCGTTACTATGAAAGCCCGAGAGCGGATGAAACGCCAAGTGAAAGTAAGCTTTGACCGCAAATGCAAGATATTGTGTCACGCCATTTTGTTGGCGGACGATTTACGTGCATATGTACATATGTATATCGTGAATATTTTGAAATAATTGTATAGCACATGTTACTACAATCCACACGTAAAAAAAATATTTTTCTGTTATAAATATAGTAATGCCAATTAGGTATACCTTGTCTAATTATTATCAATTATATCATTAATTTAATATCATCTAAGAATCTTTATATATGTATATAAATATTATATCATAAGATTTTATGTAATTATAAATGAATTATTATTCTTTAAAAATTGAATTTTTTTTAGGAATATAATAAAGTCAACTCTTTTATAACGTGTTACACTATTTTGCAAAAATACATACTTATTTAGTGGAATTAAAAAAAAATGATCGAAATTTTCTAAATATAAAAATGTAAATTATAACACGTATAGTGATAACTTTAAAAATTTTATACTATTTTATATTACTAAATTTTATTAATAAATAAATTATTGATCGTTTGTTATGATATATTATTTATTTGGATATACTTCATAATACTGATAATAGTTTATTCTTTTTCATGTGAAACAGGAGCATGGAATTTAGTTTTTTTTATGTTTTCCATTTTTTCTTTTTACTTAATTCTTTTTTTGCGCAAAATCAAGAAAGTCTTGTGTCAAACGGAATATATCGGAATATGTCGGAAATCTATTGTAATTTGAATGAGAATGCAAAGCGGGATCTTAAACGGTGGAAACTAGCGAATTTATTTGTAGGAAGCTTCCGGCCGATGGGATGCAATGTTAAATTGTTTCCAGAAACTTGTTCATAAAACCAGGATTAAAATTTGGATTAAAATTTTTTGACGACTTTGTCACAACCATGATTTTTTGCAAAAGTATAATTATCCAATAGTAACGGGTTTGTTGTAAATTGAAGACTTTGTGTATTTTTTAATATAATACAGTACAGGAATGTTATGTAATTTCCTTTATGAGAGACTTTTGGTATTTGATGCGTAAAAACGATGATTAAAAGTTATAGATATTATTAACTTTACATAAGTTTATTTAAAATTTGTATATATTTTTTATTTAAAATATTAGTTTTATTTAAAATAATAAATTAATAAAATATGAACTATTCTATCAAATATTATAAAAAATTACTTAATAATTTTTGCATAATAAATGTATTAAAATTATGAATTTAATGTCGACTTATAAACTTATTGTGTTTAAAGTTATTAAATTTAATTTTTATTTGTTTTATGTAATATTCTTATCACGGTCATATAATTCTTTTTATCAACCTTTGAGATTACATCCCTTATCGTGCCGAAATTTTTATAAGAGAGATGACTCATCTCTACGATCGATTATCTCAACGTGAGAACATGGTCAAGAAAATGCTATCTAAACCCACGCCTTGTTTCCTGTTCTATGCACAATATTTACTTGTGAACCAGAAAAAATATCGACATTAGGAATAAGAGAAAAAACACGATAATTGTTCTTTTAAGAAAATCTCTCTTGTTTGAGTCGTAATAATTCGACTATACAGTCAGAAGAATATTTTTCTTTTGTTATGCAATCTATTTTTCGTAATGGATTAACTATGAATTGCATGCGAGTTTTTATAATCGCAATAATACTTTTTTGAATATTGGCACTTTTATTTTACGTGATTAAATTCTATTAATTCCATATTGCGTTCTGGATAATTATTGATAACAGTTTACTCTTTTTCGTGTGAAAGTGATAAAAGATATAAATCATTTGTGAATCTGTACATTAAAATTTTCTCTCTCTCTCTCTCTCTCTCTCTCTCTGTCACAGGAAGTAAATATATTTGTTTTACTGCGTTACTAAGCAATTTTGTTTCTGTCAAGCCACTGAATACGTGCGTATTTCAAAAACATGAAAGGAATAGCAAGAGCGTATGGGTATTCACCTCTCGTTGCACTGTTTTTGGAACATTTCGAAGCTCCGAATATGACGAGCGTGGAAAATCATCGAAAGCGTTTCGTCGCTAACAGGAGTCGTCGAGGATTTTACCGAGTTGTGTGGACGAACGGGAGGGAGTTTGGTCCGGAACGAGAGAGGAGAGGCCGGGTTGCGAAGGGGATGTACAAAGGGGTAAAAGCGGGCAGGGGTAGAAGTGAGATCGATACCGCAGGAGAAGTCTGGCGATTCCCGCCATTTCATCACAACTCGCGCGATTACATATCATTGCTGACAGCAATTATTAGCATTGTTGTTTTTGAAAGAAAATATTAAAAATTAGTTTTTCAAATAGCCGCCATAATTAAGGGTTCGTTTTTTTTTATTTCTAATTTTATTTACTAAAGTTGTTTGAAAGGTAATTAATTTTCTGTTTTTTTTTTAATTAAGTAGTAGGATTGACAGTGTGTTATAGATAAAATAATAAAGTTAATTACCTATAAATAAAATTATATTGATGTTGAAGTAACTGATTATAAATTGGTTACGTAAATGTCATATTATCAGATTTTTATGTAAGCTATTGTATTGTGAATATTATCTTCCTTGCATATTTTTCTTGATTCGTTTCATAATTATAAGTTTTCTTCGGAAAAATTTAAAATTTAAAAAATCTATCTTCAATTTTTTAAAGAGTGAATATAAAAACGAATTATTGATTAATAGTAACAATTTATAGACATAAGATTATATGGATAGATACGATTACATATTGTCAATGCATATTTTATTAGTAAATTGTTTGCATTTCATTATAAATGTAAAGAATTTTTAAGAAAACTTTAAGAGAGAGAGAGAGAGAGAGAGAGAGAGAGAGAGAGACAGAGAGAGAGCTCTTTACTCCATTTTTCTAAGAGAAGTATTTTATTTCTTTTTAGATGTTTTATATGTAGTCTAGTGGTTTAATAAATCATTTATCCCATTATTCCGAGTGTATCGTTGCATCCGATCTCAACTCAGAACCGATAGCGAGCAGCGACAAGCAGGATATTGAATTTCTCTTGGAGATTATATCCCTTTCTCGAGAAAATATCGTACTCTTGTATCTACTCGACCACTTATTTTAAGAAAAACGGTAGTTCTTTTCATGTTGATAATTTAGGTGAAAGAATCTGACATGGCTGTTCAATATATGAGTATTATAATTTACTTAATGTGCAAGTATAAGTATCCGTATTACGGGAAGAGCATAGGAGTTAAGCTGTAATTCTTCTTTATAAGAAATGTTTGGTATCTTTTCAACTCGCAATATTTTGAAAATTTATAAGTTATGAATATACAACTAAAGTTTGTAAACTCCATGAAATAAATGAATCTACCTAATATATTCAGTTGCAAGTATAAAATTCGCGAATTATCTGTGCTAGTTTATGAATATATTATAGTAAAACTTCACCCATGCTGTTTCTCAAATAATCTTACATCAAAATGCATCTAATTATACATAGAAAACAAACTGCGAGCTGTTCTTTGAATAGTTCCAGATTATTTTAAATAATAAAAGGATATACATATTATACATCGTGATGTATGATGTATATATGTATAAATAAATGTATCTATTTAAAAATTTAAACGAAATTCTGCAAATATTATATTAGATACTGTTAATATCTTATGATTAGTTATTATTGATATTGGTGTTTATATTTAACATATAAAAAGTAAATGAAAAATAAAAGAACTTGTTTCTTCTAAGAATTTCTTAATCACTTAATTTTTATTATACAATAATAAAATATTTATTATTAATTTTAAAACATTAGTCATAACGCAATATATACCTACATTTAAAATGTATTAGGTGTTGGAATTAATTCGTAGCGTTTTTAATGAAAGAATGTTATTTATTTCACATGAGCATTAAAAAATACATTAATGAAAGTACTTCCCATCACTTGTAAAACGCTACGAATTAATTCCAACACCTAATATATCTACAGCTAAAATTTAATGGTACTATGTGTCTCGAAATATTACAAATATATTTTGAGACATAGTATCATCAAATTTTAGCTTTTTATAAACCGTGTCATGAAAAAATACGTAAAAAAAAAAAATAAATTGTCTGTGTGCATGATCGAATCTAATGAAAGCATTTTCGGAGATGTGTATATGTCAATGTGGTCGATACTCACGAATAATACGAAAGCTCGGATGAATGACGAGCTCTCGTATTATGCATGATGACTATGGCGGCTTGATAGAGTGTCACCCCTCTCGGAATAGAGTCTATGGCGTGGATTCATCCATCAAACCCATCGCCGACAAACAGTATTCTGCTGAGCGATCAGGAACGTTCGGCGGATGATCGTGCTGCCGGTTTGTAGACGCTCCTCCCACATCACGATCTATCTACATAATTCATGAATCTCTTCGGAAACGCCCAGAGCGATACTCTCCGCGGTGGGTCGCGTAATTTCGGAGAGTACGGTGCTTTATCAAAGTGCAGCCTTCTTGGAAAATGTTCAGTGGATAGTCGTCGCGATTCACTTCGATCGAAGGAAAATCTGCGGCATCGATCATCTTCAATAGCTTACCCGTTTTCATCGTATCATCACGTGCACTTCTTGCAACTTTTTGTTACTGAGTATTCATCTTGGAAAGGAAATTTCATTTTCTTGCTAATATGTGCGTATATATTAGAAGATTGTAAATGGAAATAAAGATCAAGTAAAGGTCACTATTATTTATGTAATTCCACTTTTGTTATCCATTTCGCTGCTCTCGATTTATTTATTTGTTTATAAAAACGTATTAGTTTCTGAAGTTTTCTTACAAGAAAAAAAATTTATGCTGTGAATATTCGTGTGAGTAATGTGAATTCTAATCATCGTTTTCTTTCTATCTGTTGGAAGATTTATAAAGCGGCAAGGAAAAAAATCGTGCAATTATCAAAATTATCAGGATCATATAATTACAAATATAATTACGATCACTTACTTAGATTCGATAATATGGAAAATTTAATGATTATGCTGATAGAAATGTTATTAAAGCTGCAATATTATGAAAAAATTAAATGTTCCATAATTTAAGGAAAGTTAATATTCTTAATTAAAATTTTTGTATTATTTATCGTGTTGATTGTTACATTTTTACGATCAAAATTATTGTATTAGGTGTTGGAATTAATTCGTAGCGTTTTTTAATGAAAGAATGTTATTTATTTCACATGAGCATTAAAAAATACATTAATGAAAGTACTTCCCATCACTTGTAAAACGCTACGAATTAATTCCAACACCTAATAATATTTTATGAGAAAATTAATTTAATTTTCAATTAGAAATTTATATAATTTTACAACATTCTACGTATAATTTTTGTAAGAAATAAAAAGAAATAAGTGTAAAGTTATATTATTAATTTCTATATTATTAATTTGCTATAGATTTATGATTATTGTAGTTAGAATTATTATTTTTAAATAAATATTTTGCAATACTAAGCCATTTATTTAATAAGCGGTTTGTTAATGCACATTATTATTATCGATCAAAATTATTATGACATTTTAACAAGTGCAACCGACTGTGGTTGCATAATGGTTTTCAGACAAACGATTCAATAATCAAAATAATTGTATAAATAATTAGTTGACGTTATTTATCTACATGTAATATACTTAATTATCAATCTATTGGCATTCATATAATATAAACATTTTAAAAGTATGTTGACAATTTTATAGTTATCAAAAATATTTTTAGCGAATAATTTTGATGGTTTAACACGTTTAATCACGATATAAATTTTTTTGAATCAGTTATTGACTGCATTGTTTTTAATACTCACCATCAATAATGATTCAATAATTATAATCATGATTACATTTTTACAACACTTAGAGTCGAAAATTTGAATTTACATATAAAACTTGAACTTACATATAAAATCGAAATTGAAAAGAGATTATTATTCGATAACTTGCAGCATCGATTCATGAGCATTTTTAAAAAGAGATTATTATTCGATAACTTGCAGTATTCGATTCATGAGCATTTTTTAAAGAAAAATGGACGATTCATTTCATAACATATCGACATTAATAGGAATAGCCTCGAATGTTTGTCTAATAATGATCTCGAAATGCGTCATCCATTTACCGGGGTGGCAATTTAATCGGTAAACATCTCGCAAACTGGTTCTAGCGAGCATTCATCTCGATTCATTAATAGGAAACTGTGTTTAATTACTTTGCGCCATTGCACGGATAAACATGGCTCCAGAGGTTCATACTTACGCGCGTCGTTCAATTTCGATTATCGATTAATTTGTTTGACGAGTTCTATTGTGTTCAATAACAATTTGTATGTAACAGTCAACTGAAATAATTATACAGCTAGTTCGATTCGAGTGCTATATTTAACTTATAATCGAGCTTAAAACGAAGTCAATTTCTTTATATGATATGAAAATGTGATACGATACCTATAACGTACGGCACATTAAACAAATTTAATTTAAATATTAGAATTGTAAAAAATTTTTTAAAAATTGATTAAAATTTTATTTATTTATTTTTTAAATATACATGTATTCTTTTCTAAAATATTTATGAAAGATATTTAGATATACAGTAAATATAACATACAGATATTTACACAATATGACAATAATAGACACAATATGATATACAGTATATTTTGTAATAATATCTATCTTTTTATACGAAGATTTAAAATTGCTAACATAATCATAAGAAATTTTAGTTTTATTCATATATCTAATACTGTCTACGTACTATTTTATATAATCATAATATTTATAATTTCTTAAGTACTAAATCAGAAATAAAGTTCAAAACATTTTGAAATATCTATACGAATGTAATGTGTGAATATGTAGTATATCATCATTGAACAATGAATGATTTTGTTAGTATATGAACATGTAAAAGAAGAACCAGTGAACTCGAATGTAGAAAAAGCAAAAGTTCTAGAAACATTTTAGACAACAGTAAATTATAGCTTATGGATTACGTCAGGTCCGACATCGACAAAAAATAAGCCTTGAGAATAGAACATTGTATGACTGTATCTTTTTACACGTCATATTATGTATATATGTACGATACACATAGATGTTATTGTAGTGAAATTTTTTAAATAATAATATGTAAAAAGTTTATTTAATTTAAATCATGTGATTATACTTTATATCTATGTGAATCTTATAGAGAGAAATAAAGTCAATATAAACGAGCAGAAAACGGTGCTTTTTTAAATTAGTATTATGAATTTTATGTAAATATACTATATGGAACGTTTCGTCTATCATTCCTCCTCATCATTCATCAGCTGCAAAAATTGAATTAATATATATTCAAAAATACAAATAAAATCCGAATTTATATAATTTTGTCGGTAACGCAACATATGATATTTCCTACGTCATCATTTAGAATTAATGTATCAGGAATAGAGTAAATTAATATTCTGTGTCGGTAATAAACTATAGTCCTATAGATGTAAAAGTGGTAATTTGTTGCATTGACCGTATGTAAGGAATCAATTAAATATGATAATATAAAAATATAGGAGTGTGTGTGTCAATTAAATCACTTTTATGATTACAACATCGCTATGTTTTATTATCGACACATAATATTTATTTATCGTATTGTTATATCATATTAATTCTTAATGATAGCGTAGGAAGTATCATGTTATGTGTTTATGACAAAACTAAATTCGTAATTTTATTCGTATTTTATATATTTGTATTTTATGACATCCTCATCAGCTGCAAAAATTAAATTAATATGAATTAATTTTATTTTTGCGGTTGATGAGGACCTTGTTAAGTCAAACGTTCTGCACGATATATTTGTATAAAATACATAATATTAATTAAAACAAGAACATCATTATTGCTCATTTATGTTTCTTTTTATTAATGTCATTTACAAACTACTGGCCATAACTTTATTTTGTATCTTATATTATTGCATTCTTTCATCTTTTAAGATCTTTGTAATGCAATTCACAAAATTGTTATTTGTATCATAAATAATAATACATATAATTACATTGGTAACAATTGCGCAAATTTATCGTAGTAACTATGAAGAATCAAGAAAGTTGTAAGAAATGAAAATGTAAAATAGTGTACGAGGGAGGAGATTATGTAGGATTAAATTTACATATTAATATATGTAATATAATTTTTTGTATTTTTATACGATGTTCTTTTTACTTGTATAACTTCTGCAGTATTTCTAGATTTGTATATGCGTACATGACATGTGAAAATCATAAAAATTGACATAAAGTATAAAATATAGTTGTACGACATGAGTTCGAAACGGATGAGACAAAAGTGAAGAAAAGTCAATAATTTTTATCCGCCAGTAAATCTACTTGCTACAAGTTCGTGATTACGACTACAAATGTTTCCTTCGTTAGCTTTTTTCACTGTTGCATATTATGTTGCATATTTTATTTATATTGATACGTTAACATGTATTTTCTTCAGCTAAACTCTCTTCCGTTCCTATGAAATATAGTCAATTTAATATCCAAAAGATTGCGTTAATGAGTAGACGCGTTACAAGTGCCATGAAAGTAGTGTTACTGATGTAGATATATATCATAGATGGTAATAGACACGACGTTTACATCTGCATAAAGGTGCACGCGCCAAGAGAATTAAATCGAAATTTGACGCGAATACTGATATTCGCGATATTTTGAGATTTGCTGATCTGTTGACGATATAAAATATTTATCTTATTTACAGGAAATATTGAAAATTTTTTTGATATGTAACTAATGGGTTTTTCGAAGTCTCTGATTTTTTCTTATTATCTTTCGAGGAATGAAATGCATGTCTAGACGGTCTAGAATCTGTGCCAAGTCTACTAAACTCTTGACCTGTTGCATACCTTTCTCCAGTTTGTAAAATTTATAGATCATAGTTCTTGTGTTTTTCTTCTATGATTAAAATATTCTTTGAATTTTAATTTTTCATTCTTTCTTAGATTAATTCATTGAAGTCTAAAGCTGAGCGTATAAATAACGAGTATTTTACCTCCTTTAATCACAGAAAGGATGAATGCGCTTAGTCAACTTTCTTTGATATTTTTTGTCGTATGGCATGCGTCAAAATAATAATACTCTTCCAAAATCTTTTGACATATAATAAATTTTTATATTATTATTGTCATAACGTATACATATACCTACATATATATGTATATATAGGGTGTTGTATCTTATCAAGGAATAAATTGACCAAAATGGATATGGATTAATTCACAGTTCTCAATTAGGCAGACGTATTTCGGGGGATGTTTTTCCATTCTCCTCTGAATAATATAATGAGTCATTCAATGGGAAAACGATGGAAATCCGTCATGAACGCGTTAATGCGCAAACTGATTAAAAATACCACAATTTCGAAGGCTCTTTCCTTATCTTATTCTTGCCTAGATTAATATCCATTAGTTGAATTAAATCGTTTTTTGAATCACTTGTTGTATCCATCTTTGTTCTCAATTGTTTTCAATTTAGTAAAAAAAAAGATTATTAAACGATAATTTTTACATTATTATAATATTAGAGGAAAGGCTATTATGAAATACCGAGTTTATTTTGGGTAAATGCTAGAAATCTATGGGCAGAATTTAAAAAAATAATAGGTCTCATCGTTTTGAAGGAAATTTAATAAGCTTTAAGATAATGTTATGTAAAATTTAATTCAAATTTTATTTTTTTTATAAATTAAAGAAATGTAAAAAGTGAGCAAATCGCAAAGTCAAAAAATTGTGCTCTTAATATGAGATGTCCCGAGAAATCGATAATAAAACGCAAAGTATATCAGTATTACAATTAAAAAACTTTATTTAATGTTTCTAAAAAAACACAGCCAGTGCACGTGCAAAATGAATATGCGATTGTACCTAGTTGACTTGTCTTCAGATAGTTGGACCCAAGCATCGCAGAAATAGGCACTCGATGTTTATTTCGATTGTCCTTTTTGTTATTGTACAATAATATTTATACTTCAGCAACGATTTTTACTATGATATAGGAGCATGGGTTTCATATTAGAAATACCTTGGGTATCTCATATTACGATTTCCATACCTTACGTTTTACGATCATCAAATCTAACTTCTATAATTAAACAATTCAACATATCACATATTTTTCCATTAACGATCTTGCTCTATCACCACATGAAGAATTTATTGCCAAATATTTACTTATTATTATTTAATAATAAACAAGATTTAAAAGCTCATCTCAACGAAAGACATTCAAATTCTAAAATCTTTTTTTTGTAATGACTACAGGCACGATCTAATAATGAATTTTTCACTAAATAGTTTTCAATCCAAGAACAATAAATTCATGATGGAACTAATAGATAGATTAATTAGTTTAGCAGAAACGCCGTTATCTCATATTAGGCTTCTATCTTATAATAGAAGGCTTTCCTCTATATATAATATATAGAATTTTATAAAACTATATAGAAAATTATTATATTTTATATTATATAGAATATTATAAAATTATATTATATATATTTGATTGAATAAATCGAAAAGTTTCATTCTTTGAGATATAAATTGATGATAGTGAATATTGCGCATGGCTTCTATATAAATGGATGACTCGTTTGATGAGTCACGACTGTGTAGGGCGATCTTTCGAGTTAAGCTATGGGGAGATTGGCGAGGGTCATGTTACGAAGAACGTGTATTGCGAGACGATACTAGTGTTTGGAACGCCAAGGAAGTCTGATATGCAGTTTCTCGACTGATCCGAACAAAGCATAACGAGAATTAATGATAGTCGTTTTGATGTTTAATATTACTGTTATTTCTCTTGTTGTAATGGATATTTATTCATTATAGTAAGTCATTATGTGGATTTACTGAAATAAATAGTCATTTTTTGTCTTTTTATCGAAAATTAAATAATTATATAATTTATGAGAAACAAAAATTTGATAATTTTATAGCATTATTATGTATTTGATATGGAATTTTTATACGTTAATTGTTTTAATCTTGATTAAATGTCGCGATTGACATAATTTGTGTGATAGTATCAATTATTTTTAATTTAGATTAAGCTATAAATATTGGCAACGTTATGTTAGATGTTATCTGATACAATACAATTAATCGAGTAGTATTGCAATTGTGATGCTATAAGCTAATTTCAGTATATATATTTGTTTAATTGATAGTTGCACTTATGTTATTAACGAATTCGACTACCTCCTCTTCCCTTTTGTAGCTAGTATTATATATATATTTCTTCCTTTCTTTTGTCGTTGGACCACTTTACGAGGTGCAATCACACAAAAGATACGCATAAACGAATCAATACCGACAGCGGAAGTTCATGAAAATGAACCCCATAAAAGTCCATTACGTTAGATTGTATCGAACAAATTTTTGCATGCCAGTATTGACTTGTTACAATTCGGTAATTTTATACTTAATTTTATGCAAAATACTAATTTCTCATTGTACTAAATTTTATTTTTACCAATATATACAAAAAGACGAAATTATTGATAACATTACTTATTAATGTATAAATATTGAATGTCACAAATATCATCGATACGAAATTTTTTTTGACATAAATATTTACTAAAAGTTGATATTCTGGAAATTAATTTTTAGTTAAATTGTTGAAGCCGTTTTAAGATATATGTACCTACTAATTTTTTTGAGATCAATTTTACATTCGAAATTAAAATTAAAAATTTTTTTAAATTTAAATTTTACTTAAGAAAAAATTTGTGCCTTAAATTTCACACGGTGCCTTTTCTTTCTGTGCGTCACAGAGAGCTGTATTAGAGGGTGACTTGATCTAATTCTAGGATGCAAATTTGATTTTAATTCCGCAATGAATAATTCTTAATGATTGGTGTTCTTAAATTCTTAGGATAGCTACGTTGAAAATTTTAAAACATTCCAAGAATTCGCTTAACAGACTACGTGAAATTTCATATTTGATCAATATCTCATTGAGATTTCTCTTTATCTCGTTGCTCTTTCAGCAATGAATTTCGAAGATCATAACACCTATATTGCGGGAATTTATTTGTTTTAAATCATAGCTATTTTGTATTCTTGACTAAATTGTTGATAATTAAAAGCTATAGTCTATACTTTATTTTTAATAGTAATTATATTTTATAATATATTCAAATAAGTAAAAGTATAAAATTTATATATAAAATTATAGTTACTTTTTATTTTTTTTATTACGCAAGATTATCGAAATATCTATCAAAAAATCTATGATTTATTGTGAAATAAAAAGAAATAAAAGTTTGCGCGCTTGCATGCGGGATTACAAATGAGACGTTCTGTGATCTTTTTTTATACAATTGAAATATTTGTCGTCGCTTGATTGAAATTTCGTGTAAATACGGAAAATATAGGAAATAAAAAGCGAACGGCGGAGTAATGTAGACAGGTGAACCGAGGCTTTTGATCGAACATCGTGTTAGTCTTTTTTCGTCGGACGTTAATTAATGTTATGGTTCCACGATGACGTCGAGCTAGAGGCGGCTATAACCAGCGAAATTCCCTTTGTGACCGAAAGCCCGATATTGCGCGGCTTAATCACGCTTAAATACGCCGCTCTCCACCCTCGAATGGCTTCGGACGTCCTCTTGCTCATATAGCCTGTACCACATTGGTTTCTCTTGACTGGCTCGTGGTACTCTCATATCATTATTAACGAACCAATTAGCGCTTTCCATTAGCGGCAGGGCCAGACATGATATTTCTGTATACTCCATCGCAATGTATCTTTGCTGACAGAAAATAAACTTTCTCGGAGTTTCTTTAGATTTTCTATAGTATTAATTAATCATCAATCAGATTATAAGTCTTCTTTCTTATTATTTTTTCTAATTTGAAAAAATACATTATATTTTTATTTTGGATACTAAATCTAAGCATATTCAGGCCTATAACAGTCGAAGATCTTTCAATGCCTAAATAATTCATAGTGAATTATATACATACTATATATTATATATACATGCATATACTATATTTTGTAGTTTTTCGCAATTAAACTACTGAAAATAAGTTTGTAAGTCCGGAAAAATTTCGGTGCGCAGTTTGAATAACTACAAAATATGGTATATGCATGTACATATATAGTATATATATAATAAAATCCTTTGTTATTGTTTTATATTTTGGGATATAATAATTGATTCATAGTAACGCTATTACAAATAATTACAATATAGTAATAGTTTGCACACTGTATTTTAGTGATATCGATCAATTTTTTTTTATTTTATCAAAATCTGACTACTATGTAGTAGATAATTAAAAAATTTTAATTGACCTTTGACATGAAAATAATTACTGAAGAACTGGAAAGGATACGGGCAATAGGAGTCAAGCGCAGAAGACGCAAATAATATACCTATGAAGTGTGAAACTTCTTTATTCACTAAAACGCGCTTACATCAAACAACTTTAAGATTATAATTAATTATCCAGCAAATATATTATAATTTTAAAGTTGTTTGATAAATTAGTTCTCCATATTCTATTTTATGATATTTCCTAATTTCTTTTTTTCTTTATCCTTTTTCTTTCACTCTTTTTGATTTTAATTCCGACATTTAAATTCTCGATGTAAGGGAACTCACCATGACAGGATAACTTTTATTCATAGTTTTTATACATGTTAGTTTATGCTGTCTTTAATGAAGGCTCAAAAGTGAGCCGAAACATGTAAGGCGCGTTTTAGTGAATAAAGAAGTTTCACACTTCATAGGTATATTATTTGTACGACGTTTTCTGTGCTTGACTCCTATTGTTCGTATCCTTTCTAGTTCTTTGATTATAAAGAGTCTTGGTTAGTTTGATTTGTTATACGAAAACAATTACTATTCTACATTTTAAATATAAGTATTATTCTCTAAAATAAAGTATGATGCAATTATTTCTAAATTTTACACTGAGGATGCATGAATAACATGAAATAGTTAATATAGATTCAATTTTTGCGATTTTTTTCGTTCGATATCGATTTCGTACAGCGATGTGTGTAAATGCGCGGATGCAATTGCAGTGAGCCATGAACGGAGAGTTCGTGGCATTGTGGTCGGCCGCTAAATCGTTTTCGACCGCTTCGACTGCTTGTGTGGTCGATCTCCACGCTCGTCAGATGTATTCGACGTATTTTCGAACGATTGCTGATTTTTGCGATATTTCAGTAAAATCCTATCGGAACATGCAATGGTAGCATTGTTGCATACAATTCCTTGATGAGATCTTGCTGCTGCGTTTCTAATGTTCTATAATATTCTATAATATCTTTTATTTTGATCTTTATTTAAATTAATTATGACAATATTGGTTCTTTTATTTTGACCTTTATTTAAATTAATAATGACAATAATAATAGTTAAACGGAAAATCTCCATAATTTTATGTGATATGCACTTCTAGTTGTTGTGCCACAACTTCAATAATGTTTAATCGCGCGCTATTCTGGAGTTTGCTTAATTAAGTTGCTTGATTAGTTTCGAGAGAGTTTTTACGCACGCGTGCAGCCTCATGAATTACGTATTGTATTCAGCGTTGATGTACGATGGCGTATTTACATATTTCGCGAAACTTCGAAATGCGTAGCGTAAGTAGCGGCAGTTGCAATTGTCTATCTAACTTTCCTTTTCGTGAAACTCATCTTCTAAAACTCGTCGAGATCTTCGTCTATTGTACTGTAAAGAACTTTACGTCGAATGGCGTACAGACATAAACGCGGATATAGCTTTCGTTCAAGGGCTTATTCTTTGGGTTTAATCCAACTTGCATTGTTCGAAGCTGTCTTAGAAAAAAACCTCTTGCAGTTCACTGTCCGCCGCAGATCGATTTTCTGTCAAGCCTTCCTATTTAGAAAAGTGTCCTGGAGTCTTCCGCGTAAATCCTGTTGTTTGCGAAATTTTTTTCCGTTTGTTAGCTTAATAAAGTATTATGCTCGTTATCATGCTTGCATTTCATGTATTCTTGGAAAATAGAATGAGATTTTTATGACGTTTTAAAGAATTATTAAGTTTCATTTCTCTTCGATAACATCGAATTTGTAATTGATATTATTTTAGGCGTTTTAATTATATTTTGAAAAAAATGTTATTATCTTTGCTATGATTTTTTATTTTCTTGTAATTTTGAATGCCGAATAATGCTTTTATAAAATATTTTAATTAAATTTTAAATTGATTTTTAATATTTGTAATTAAGAAACTTGGCTTCTCTCTCTCTCTCTCTCTCTCTCTCTCTCTCTTTCTGTAGTCTTTTTTTTATTGCTTTTTATATTTTATTTTAATTTTATTCTTTTTAATAATACATATAAAGAAGGTTAAAAAAGTGTCGATTTTCAAGTTACATCTAAACAAATGTTGAAAAATCATGATTTAGATCTTCAAAAAAGAGGAAATAACAATCAATGTTCGAGAAATTGTGAGAAAATTGATAGAAAAAATTTAATTGAATTTATTGATTCTTAATTTTGACTGTTTGTGACACTTTTATCAAATAAATATAGTGAAAAACTATATTTAAGTGAAAAGCTATTGTTAAGCTGATCATATTAAAGAGTCAGGAGATTTTTGTAATTGCGAAAGAATCTATACATAGTGAAAAAGTATGGAAACCCTAAAAATTCTCGAAAAATATGTAAGATACCGAAAAATATTTCGCATGAAACTGGAATGCTTTCGAGGAGGATGTATGTTTTTACGTTATTTTCTTTCTAGATAAAGAGCCAAAAAGATATAATGATCACATCCACTTTTTTAAATGGAATTATAAGCACAATAAGGAGATGAATTAATTGGTAAGAAAACACATAGTTAATTTAAAAAAATTATGATAAAATGGATAATTTTATAAATAAGCAACTATGTGTTTTTTATATGATTTATTCATCTCCTTATTCTGTTTATAAAAGTATTAAGATACGATTATCAAGAAATCAAATAATTTTCGAGATACAATATTTAATTGAGGAGTAAACCGTTAAGAGCATTACGGGCATTACTGGGCATTATTGGGCATTACTAGGTATTAGTGTACAAGATTTTGGTCAGCGGTTTACTCCTCGTATTTAATATTTTATGTCAATATATATGCTAAAATAGAGTATAAAATATCTCATAAACTATTGTTTTTTGATATATATCTACCTTAATACTTTTATATAAAAAATAATTAAAGGAATTATATTATGTAAAAAATCATATAATTTTGTTTAGAATATTTTTATTTGATAAAAGTAACACAAACATACAGTCAAAGCTGAGAATTAAGTTCATGTAAATCATTCTAACAATGTTTCCACCACTTCTCGGACAAATGTTATTTCCTGTTTTTTGAGGACTCAAATAATGATTTTTTTCTATACAGATGTAAATTGTGGGAGCGAAAGTTGACACTTTTTAATACTCTCTTTTATATAATTATGTTTTTTTCTTTATTTGAAAAAGTCATTCCTTTTTATGCAAAATTATAATTAAATTATACTGAATATGTATTAGGTGTTGGAATTAATTCGTAGCGTTTTTTAATGAAAGAATGTTATTTATTTCACATGAGCATTAAAAAATACATTAATGAAAGTACTTCCCATCACTTGTAAAACGCTACGAATTAATTCCAACACCTAATATATTTTTATTAAACTGACTGGCGATATTTTGCTACTTCTTTATTCTTTGATTTGCTTTACTGGTTTATTAGGGATAGTTCAACATGCTTCAAGAAAACTTTTTTTTTCTGCAACACAATCAGTTGCTATATAAAATGAAAGATTGCATTTAAATTTTATTATTCATAGTTCTTTGGAAATTTTGTTTAAATGTTGGCGTAAAAAAATGTCTTACTATAGTATAAAGTTTGCGCTGCAATATATGCGATCAATTAACGCGTTCTTTCGCGATTAAAGAAATAAAACAACGTAGGAGAGAATGATTTAAGATCTCATTTGAATTTTCAGAGTTATTTCTTCTTTCATTCAGAAGAGCAAGCAAACCACTTCACAAAGGACAAATAAACTTTAATCAAGCTACCATTTACTTAAACGTTTTATTGATAATTTTTTGAATATTCTCTCTGTAATAAAGTAGAATAATTTCCTTCTCATTTCCTCTAATTTTATTCTCCACGTTAATTGATTTTACATAAAAAATAAAATGTTAATTTTAACTTAAAGACATATAGTGGACTTTTCAAGCATGCAAAAATGTTAAAATTAACACAAAAATATGTAATAGTTAGTTTTGAATACTTTTGTTATTTTAGAATATTTTTAATTAAGAAAGTAATCTCATTAGGAACACACATCGCTTATACTTAAGACATAATATACTTAAGACATGTATTTAAACGTTTAAAATAATAATTACCATATATAGGTATATAGTATATACAATAAATAACGTGATAATTTATTCCAAAGAAACATGTATATAAATTTTTTTATAACACGATCAAAATTAAATTAAGTATAAAAATTTATGGTAATTTTTATGAATTTATATGTATACATATACAGAGTGTCCCGCAATTTTTTGCCAAGCGCTTTTGTGTAGATATAAAACGGACTAAACTGAGTTGGAAAGTCCTCTATCATTTTGCAAATTTTTTAGTAATTAATATCTTAATTATTGCGAAAATTATAAAATGCTAGAGAACTTTTCAACTCAGTTTAATCCGCTCGATCTACATAAAGGCGCTTGATAAAAGATTCGGAACACCCTGTATATGTATACATATATAATAAATTCATAAAAATTACCTTAAATTTTTATACTTAATTTAATTTTGATCGTGTTATAAAAAAATTTGTATACACGTTTCTTTGGAATAAATTATCACACGTTATTTATTTATTTCCTCGTTTATTTATCCATTTTGGCAAGACTTGATGCGCGCATACGCGATTCCTGTGGGATCGATATCTCCGCCATTCCAGGCGCGTCACAACCGCGGCGAAAGTGTGAGTTTTCCAGGAAAATTGAAACACGAGACAAAACGAGACGTTGCAAATAAATTAAGGCAGGACTAATTAATTCTTCATTCCGTAGCAACTAACTAGTAATTGCAATCAACTTGAATACGAATATTTATCGAGATTAAAATTTGACATATTTTAACGTTTTCTGCAATACAAAGGAATTGTTCTGAATTATTGTAAATCGTTTCTTTCTTTGACACGAGTATATTCCGTGTCTAATTATACGGTATCTTGCTATCGATTATTAGCATGGTTTCGTATTTGACATACAGATTTAAGCTTGTGGGTAATGGCGTTGATTAAGCTAATTTCTGAGATACACGTTTAATACAATTCTATATATTCCATTATATATATATTTTATTATTTTATATTTTCCATTATATTATATATATATATATATATATATATACACATACTTATAACAAGCGTTTTGTACTATTATGTTATTCTTGACACATAATTTTCTCACATTCATTCATCTAAATAATCTATTTATTGTATAC
This sequence comes from Acromyrmex echinatior, assembly GCF_000204515.1. The sequence continues at coordinate 124,399 of NW_011627802.1, forward strand.
TGTTAAATTAAAAAGAGCTTAAGTTTGAATGTATAATATTTTAGTGAAAATAACACATTTATAATAAATTTTACAAATTCTATATTTTAAATTATTTCTCTCTCTCTCTCTCTCTCTCTCTCTCTCTTTCTACTTGACATAAATTATCTAAATATTTGTGATAAAGAGAAGCTAAAACGTACAAATTGATGCTTTTTAAAATTTCAGATATTATAATAAAAGTTCTTGCACAACGATTTCGCATGTACGCATATGCGCATATACATTTTATTATGTTTATTATAATAACGGAATATTTTATGTACGAGTACTAATATTTACATATACATATAATTTTGAATATTAATTATTTCTTATATTACATTTATAAATTTTGTTTAATCAATAGTGCAATATTAAACAAAATTTATGCTAAAATTTCTCGTTATTTGTTCCGATTTATTATATTGATGTAATACATATATAAGTATAACATCATGTATTTCTTAATTTTTGGAACGAAATTTGCAATGAGCAACGAGATAACGTTATCATTATTAATGGTTTTGCTTTTCTCTAGCGTTTCTTATATATCATAAGATCTTATCACGATATACTCTATATAAGGTAACTCAAGAAAGAAGAACTTCGGCTGATAGAAAATTACGAGCTACGTATTTTCCATTAGCAGTTTTGTTGTAAAATTTGTACATTAAATTTTCTAATTTTACAGACTGAGATAAAATTATTGAGATGTTAAATTTTAAAATTCTTAAATAAAATTTGATAATGTAAGTAATATCAAATACTTTGTTAATTTTTAATTTTAAAATCATTACAGATATTATGATTATCATCAATTTAGAATTTATATGTTTATAGAAATGATACAGTTACAAATTTAGAACGATGTATTTATCATAAAAATGGAAAAATATAATACTTGAAATGTACTTTTTTTTTAGATATTATTTCTAATTAAATATACTTTGATTAATAACATATAAGTATAACATTTACTTTATTTTTAGCTTTATTTTTTAGCAACAGTTAATCGAGATATGTAATTGTATTTGTTAAGATACGTAATTCGAATTCAAATTAATTGTCGACATCCATAATGTAGTTTTTTTTATTGATTTCTTAAGCGAAACAAATTGTTAGGTAGTCTTTCTCTCGGTCTCTCTTCTTTTCTCTGAATATACATTATTTTTCTTCTGCAGTATACTTTGTAAAGGATATCCGTAAACTTTTGTCTCTTTTATTGTTAATGTACGATCTATTTGTATTGCTTGCACTTTTTTCATTCGATATTTTCGCTTTCTTTCTTTACAACGGCCGAACATACATATATTTATCTGATTTTGAGTACATACAAAAATTTGGAGGATTTGAAGCAATCAACTTATTTTCACATTATCGTGTTCTCTTAAAATATAGCTATATTGATAATACAAATATTTTCTTAACAGATCTGTATTAGTTTTCATGTTCTCGATCTTCTCAAGCCTTAGATTGGAATGTTACTCTAGTCTCAAATGAAATATTTGAGATCGAAACTATATTTGCAATGTATATCTCCTTCTAATTAATTTTATTCCAATCGTAGCCAATGTTTAATTTGTTTAATACATAATAAAAATTTTAGAAATTATTTTCAATTTACAAATAATTAAATCGTGCATAAAACGATGTAGTTAATATATTATATTATTAATATACGTGTATTTAATATATGAATAACAATTTTTAATTAAATATATGTATATTCGGCCGTTGTTCATTTGTGAAGACTAAAATGGAACATTTTATTTAAATTATTTATGTTTTTCTGTAATGCTCTTTGTGCTGTGAAAAGGGTTTGGCAAATTCTGATTAAAATTGTGGCCGGAATAGCTGTGATACAGGAGTGTCACAGGAAACTGCCCGTATTGTATTCCTTCTACCAAGAGCGATTGGTGATTATGCTGTCGAGTCCTTGATCGACATGTCGGTCTCGATCGAATATCGGTGTAGGATATTGCGAATTCTCTCGCTTGATATCGGAATTGATTTCGAAATTAACAACAGCAGCTGGTCGCTTTGTTCTTTAGAGTGGCACACGATCGTAATTTAATTGCATGTTTTCGAGCGTGACGATACGGCCGATTGATTTCTCGCCAAAATGCCTCTGGGACCGACGATCTTTTGCGGCACTATCTACGTGATATTGAGTCTAACAACCCTTCCAAGTTTACATTTAGGGAGATTGGATAATACCTTTTGCGTTCGGATAATTTTTTTAAAGTTACATCTACGACATCGAAGTACCGCTACGATTATTATTAAAGGCATATGAATAGAACTCAGCCATTTTAAAATAGATCGAGGAAGATGTAGTATTATTCCATTGATTTGTGAATTAGAAACATACTCGATGTGCGTGTGCGTGTGCGCTCTCTCTCGCGAAATTGGAATGTCTCGCTCTTGCAAGATCATTGCAATTTTCATTGATATCATCTGAGCAACGAGCGTGAAGCCGGGCCTGTTTCCTGTCCGGAATCAACGGACCGATTTTGGTTAATCGTTATCAAGCATGTATGTACTTCGTTTCTCTTGAATTATTTTTTTCTGTCACGATGTTAGTTCATTATGTTGTTTTAGTTTTTAATGCTATGTGTAAATTCTTCTGTCAGGCAGATCATCAAGCAATAAGGCTACTTCAGATTTGTATCGCATCGTTTTTGGAATCAGTATAAAAGCGATAATTATTTGGTTGGATTTATTGTTTAGCCTGTATAGAAATTTGTATCAGATGTAGTAATCATCTACAATGAGGATATGTGAGAGACCAGCATATAAAATTACTGCCTAACTGCAGATATTATACTCTAGTTTCTATTCTCTAGTTTCTATCCTCTAGTTTCTACTTCTTTCACTTTGCTTGAAAGTATATAATATGCTTATTATATTTTTTATTTTTTATTCAAGAAAACGTTAATATTATCATTGTTAAATAGTTATCTACATAAGTATATTCTTTTCCTCAGTCTCACTTATACAAGAATTAACTCAATAACTGTACTTATTTATTTTTATGTTATTGGTGGATAAAACATGACTGAGATTAAGGTTGATTCCATTACTTCCGTTATGTTCACGTGAAATGGGTTAAGGCGTGCCGATTTGAAGTGTCTCAGGAGAAACGCAAGCGATAACAATCGTATGTGAAAGCAGGATTAACGTTTATGAAAAAAAATAAGGCCTATTTTGCGATTCTTTATACTTTCTAAACTTTGGACCAATTTTAGGCTCCAAGGGGATTTTAATGACAATGATTCAAACAAACGAAGCCGAAAAATCATTGAAAAAAATGTAACATTATGATATTATAATACGTAAAAAAGAGTTATCTTTGAATTGTGATGTATATTTACAAAATATTTATTTATTTGATTTTGTACCAGCTTTTTAATTAAAAGATATTATTTTATTAATTTATTTATATCTCATCTATCTTGTGTAAATATACATTAAAATAGTTGAGGTTTGTTTTAGAAAAAAGTATAATGCTAAGAAATATTATTAAAACTATACAAAGCTGAAAAGATATATTTTCTTTATTTTCTAATTTATCTGCTTTAAAAAAGTCATTGTATGTAAGAGATCTACAACATGTAATTACGTGTTCATAATTCCGGAATATAGGTCATATTTATTATAATTCTCGCCGCGAGACACTTATAATCAGTTGCTTTTTTGTTTTCTGTGACGCAAGTGGCATCTTTCTGTCGGAATGTTTCTCACCCTTGTGTTGTTTTATTTACGAAAAACTATAGCGGGATAACAGAATTGATATTCGCGTATTATGCGGTTTAAATGATAACACTAAAAATGACTAAAAATATTAAATAAGTTAATTTCTTTGCCCCTTTATCTTGTCTACTATCTCTTCGAGACGAGATTCTAATATCGGTATGTATATAAAAAAGTGACAGCTATTTATTGCATGATATTCTATGAATTCTGTAAGAAAATTAATAATTAACGATGCTGTGCAGATAATTATTCAAAAGTAAAATAGTTGATTTAGAAGTGTTGCTCTTCGGATAGTTGGTTTAAGATAATATTAAAAACAAAATGCTATTAGCATGAAAATTTGATTACTATAAAAGTCAACATAAAAGTCATCCCATATATTTTTTAAAAATAAAAAACTATTGAAAGCACTGAAATTAAAAATATGTATACTTATATAATATTTAAAAAAGTAGCTTATTTATAAAAGTAGTTTATTTATAAAAGTAGCTTATTTATTTTTGTTTAATTATATGGATGTAAATGACAACAAATTGTTTGTAATCTTGTCTTATTAATGAATGACAGACGACAAGTTTTACGCGTGCAAAATAGACTGTCAACTATCGATTGCATAGAAAGTTATAGATTTGTTAAACACGCACGGATTTAATAGTAGATGTTTCTTATACTAAAAAAAGCGATCTTGCAGTTATAGCGAAAATTATCTAAGTTATTTAATGATAAAAAGCTAAAATAGATAAATCTAGCAAGTACTGCGATATTGGATATGTATTGTATAATAATCTAATCATATAAATGACAGAGATAGAATTTAAATTTGTACTATAAATTTTATGCGTATGATACATAATTTTGTATCAGATACAAAAACAGCTATAATTCTAGTTGAAGCAATAAAAAATTTTTTGGCGTGTACATAGATTTTCATCCGACTTTTGTTACGTCCCATTGACTTGGTCAGCAGCGTAGAAATGTTAATATTCGTAGACATCGTCAGATCTCTCTGTGCACGTTTCGCTTACGAGGATTTTTCGTTATCACGGAAGCGATAATTATGATCTTTGACCGTGATAATTTATCACGGTAATTTGGTTGGTTTAACGCTGAGATCTATTAAATTAAGCTAACCAATGACGAAGAAGCGGCGATAACCGAGAATATTGTGATCGTTCAGGGAACGTATTGCTCCCGCAATTTGATGATTACTGTAAATTGCTGTAATTACAGCATTCGCTCGATTATTTATCATGACGATTTGCTGGCTACACGTTGAAAATGAAGTCTTTTATATCGTTGATTTTGATTGTTGATTATTTTTCTAAAAACCTTGAAAAAATGACCACCAATAATCAGCACGCTTAGCAAGTTTAGATTAGCAAAATGCCATGCTATTGTTTAATTTTACATAACTTGAAATATTGTACAGCCAAGTAAAATATTAAATAACGAGCAGTACATTCAATGATTCAACATATATATTCATTGTACGGTCAAATTTAAGAAGAATAAGGAAGTATGTATAGTTAAATTTTAAAATGTAACTTTTCGAATTGCTTGAAACTAAAAATACATTATAATGAATGCTGGCTATTGTGTATTGGCATATTAGCGCAATAGAGTAACTGATTAGTGAACAAATGATTCATAAATAATCATTAAAATTTGTTATCTAATAATAGCGAAGATATCAACAAAATCCATTATATCTACAAGAATCACAATCAATGAAACCATCCTCTTTTCTAATAATTAATTTTATGTAACCGATTTTATGATTGTAATTCTTTGCTTTTGGTATCAAATAAAATGATACCAAATGATGTCACGGTATTGAAAGTTAACAATACTTATATTAAAGAAAAATTAGAAGCAAAAACCGACAGTTATCGTTAGCGTATATTATTTACATATACAATTTTAATATTTTAAATTTTATTTACTCTATGCATTCTATGCATTTCTATTTTTATGTATATTTAATTAATCTCTACGAATGTTTCGGCTTTTTATCAAGCCATCCTTAGCGCGGTTGTACAATACAGTAAAGATAAGATATACTTCTAATGAACTAGGTAATTCTACACTTTAAAATTAAGTCTCATCTTGATAGTTATATGACTGATAAGATCAATTTTAAAAGTTATATTTAAAAATTATATTTAAACATTATATTTGATAATTGCTATTTGGTATAATGTTATAATTATGATGCGTGATATATTAAAAAAATAGAGAAAATTTTAAAAAAGTTACGAGATATAAGAAATGGAATAAAAACCAATAAATCTTGACGTTTTAATGAATTGCGTGTTTGTGATTATTAATCTATTCTATTTTATTTTCCATCTTGGTATTTATCATCTGTCTTGACATTTCAACCTAGAGGCATCTCCTACGATATGTTTTTTGATGGATTCTATGCAGTACACTTTGCCATATGCTAATTTACTCCCGATTATATATGTATATTGTAACATTAAAGATGTTTATCATCTATTATTATTATAGCATGACTGGAATGAATGATAGAAATTATGCAGTTGTTTATGCATTTTACTCTGATATCTTTGCTACAGTGAATGCAGGAGAATCATAAAAACGTTGAAATAAGCTTCCGTGCATTGCGATCACGTAGGTGCTGTTTGTACTCACTCCCCTGTTTACGCGATACGCTTGCACGCGCGTACATCGACTGGTAGTAATGTCGGGTCTACGCTTCGTTGCGGAAAAAGAAATAACATGTACAAAAAATAAACGTTCTTGTTTTAAAAATTTTTTCTTCGCTTGGTGTGCGAAAATGTTGACAAAAACTAATCTATAAGAATAAAATGTAATGCTTTTATTTTAGTATTTTTTTTTCTCTCGTACTTGTCATGCATAAATACGACGTATGTTTCAATGTAAATTCATAGTATCATAATATGAAATAAAAAAATGCATGACAAAGAATTTTTAAAAATAAGTCTGCAGTAAGAAAAAATCAACTAACATATAATCAACGTGTATGAAGCAAAAAGTAAATAGAAAAATCGTGTCATTGTGAATTTGCGTAGTAAAGACTTGAGAAAATATATCATTATAGGTGTAATTTTTTTAATGCTGACGAGAAAACATTATTAATCTTATGCATTCGAAAAAGTTGATGAATACTATAGCCGGTATTCGTAATCCATTCTTATATTTAAGATCATCTTAAGTACAGTCTTAAGATGTCATGAACCAATCAGAAAGCTACATTAGCACCTTAAGACATTATTTAAGAAGGTCTTAAAATAAGAATCTATGAATATCGGCCTATAAATATTATTATCTTTACTTTTATTATTAGTTTGAAAGATGTTTATTTTATAGAATAGAATATAAATTTTGGATGTAATTATTTACAATTAATAATATTTGTAACAAATATGAATGAATTGACTATAACAATGTTTGCATTTACATTTTCTGAGTTGAAATATCTCCATTTACAATTTTCGGACTCGTCAGTATGCAAGAACCTCTTCTTGATATTGTTCGTGATTATCTTAACTACCTCAAATGCATTACATCCCGTAGACGGTTGCTCAAATGCATTACTACGGCAATTTTCATCGCTTGTTCTTGACACCAATTATTTAACACATTTTAAATTATTTCTTTTATATTGTAGCGTATTATTATTTAAAAACGAATATGCTTTGTTTATTTTGCAGAATTCTTGTACTTATGTAATTAAATTACGTAAAATTTTATTTAATATTCTTTAATAACTTCTGTAGTGTTAATTAGTACGAGTACAATTTATTCTTTAATAATATATGTGAGACATACATAAATATATTTGTGATTACGTTATTTGTCTTTTAATATTTACTTTTCTGCAATTAGCTTTAACTAATTAATCTTTGGCGTTAACAGCACGAATTAACATCAACAAAAGATTAACACATCATTTATGAAACGAACTTTGCTCAAACAAGAGGTTCAGTTATAATTCATTGTTTTACAATTTCAAAGGCAAATAGCCTCTATATAAACTTTACTCAACTTTATTGTCCTTACACCTAGGTTTCCTAGTTTGAATGAGTTTCAAACAGTTTAGAATAGTTTGCGGTTTCTAAAATAATTGAATTTACAATGTAACACATACGTGTATGTACAAAACACACACACACACACACACACACACACAAATATAACGTGAAAATTATCACGTACTTACGATGCTAAAATATTACCATAATTTATAGTATAAATATATATATATATATATGTAAAATTCAGAACAATTAACTCGGGCGTTGATAACTTTAGCCGAGAGTTATAAAGGAGAAAATTGAAGAATAGAATAAAACATTCGAATAAAGATGAAACTGCGATTCAGACTTAAGATTAACCAAATTAATATGCAAACGAAAGATAGGCTTCTGATCCGACGGAAGTGTGACGATCAGCCTCGTTAACATTGCAAATTTTCTTCGCGATCTCTTTTTACATAGTTAATTTCACTTTGCAATGCAAATCTATCCCTTCGTATCCTTCTTGGCTTAATGCTCGAACGTCGAGATGAATTCGCACGGATAGAGTATTAATTATCAGAACATGTATTTACACCTCTAATTCAAAGTTAAATTTTTCATTCACCAATAAATACTTATACATTTGAAATTTAACACTGTTGTCATCAATATGTGTTATATAGTTTTATAGTTATGGATTTTTATAGTTATGCAATCAATAGTTTTATATATCATTGTGAAAAATATGGATCAAAAGGATAAACACATAATAAGTGTACATAATAGCACGACTGACATTTGCGTATACAAACATAATCGGCGATAATTATACATGTTAATTTATGAAACGAACGACTTAGTTTATACATTGTACGACGCAGATTAAAGAAATAATCGCAATCACATTATGTAATTCTAAATACACAGTTTAAACAGTCATTATCGTTAATGAGATTGGAATTCAGTCACCGTAGTCTATCTGATTAGTTGAATGTTACGTAGAATTTCTGCCTATGTGACACGGCAAACGATTGATGGATAAATAGTAGGTATTGCGCGCGCGCGTGAACAATTGCGCGTATGTTTTATTTATGTTGTTTTGACAATTTGTATCGATTGTGTCAAAATTTGAAGTAGTCTGAGAAATATAACGGTAATAAATTTTTACGATTTTTTAATTTTATTTTTAAATTTCTGAATAGAATTCGTTCAGAAATTACATCAATTTAATTCATTAACTTATATTGTTATTTATTTCTTTATATTTATTTCTTTATATTTCTTTCTTTATCCTTTTAATATGTATTATGTGCGATCATTTATTATATTTACTTGATTTAATCAATAAAATATATTACTGTTTAAATAAACGATGAATTGTTTTATAAGTGACGAAAAAATACAAATAACTAGCATGGTTGATTCCTAACGGAAGGGCAAAAGAGTGCATGTGCCTCTTCCCAAACTAGTAATTTTCGTCTTGCGAGCTGCTGTGCGATTTACACAAATCATAACTTCTAATCATTCAATTCACGTGGATAATAATAATTATTACAAATATCCATATACATATACATATAATGACAAAATTATTTGTAACAAACCTTTATTAACGATTCTTCATAATGGAGAAACATTCGTACATTTTTATAAATATCTTTATTGTTCACGTTTGCAACAGAATGATTTGAAAAAGTATTAGCGTCAATTAATCATAATGTAAAATCATATTTTACAATTTTTAAGTTTTTAAGTTGTTAATTGCAAAACTATCTTTTATATATACTTGTAACTTTTTTATTAACATCTGTATATTTATCATTTTTGAATGAATTTGTGTTAAGTTGTTTATATTTACCCAGACAAAGTACATTTTCAAAAAGGGGACATAAGACATTTTATAGATGTCTTGAGGATATCCTTATAATATCATGTTGAAAGACATCTTGATGACGTTTTCAGGATGTCCTATGCTCGTATTTTGAGCATATTGTTCTCTAGTATGACACTGTATTGATATCTTTTATTTTTTTTTAATTTATATGTATTGTATGATGGCAAATAAACCTAAAGTAAGTAAACATTATTTCCATGTGACATTGATGTTGACTATGAATATTTTTACAACTTCAGTGCAACATCACCAGCAGTTCTCTTATAATTCATTTAACATTTTACATGTCAGTTTGTGTTTATGTAAATTTTGTATTAATACACACCGTTAGAGATTTGCACACAATCTCTGTTTACATGTTCTTTATCAAAAGATCTCTCTTGGCGCACCATGCGTGAGCTCGTTTAACTCATGTTTACGTGACAAAAGTCAGTCGAGCAATTATGATTAAATCCTTCAAATGATGACGTCAACTACGATGTTGTGAGATAACATTTTGAGCGTGTTTTATGTTTTAATTAGTTTGCTAGAAACTAATTAATTGCTTCACGCCTATATGTTCAAGTCGCTCGTTCGTCTAATTTGATCGCATGAAATGTGTGATGCTGAGTTTTAATTGAATCTTTTACTCATTTAATCAATCAGACTTCGGAATCACTTAAATTCCTAAAATTGGTTTCGGCAAAGTGGCGAATAAATGTCAGTATTTATAGCAGAGTGAGAAGATTAAAATCACTTTGCAATTATTGTTCACTGAAATTCATTTACGGGAGTTAAAAAGATGAAAGGAGATTTTGTTAATTACTTTGGCCACGGAATTACAAAAAAAAGAATTTCACGACATTTTTGCACAGTGAATTTGTCTAATAGTGATTGTCCGTAAATTTCTTCGCAGATCTTCGTGACAAATGCGTTATCGTAATCCTTCATTGGCAATGACATCATAGCAATTAATTAGCTATTTAATATCTATCTCCACGAATAAATACATTTTACCCTTTTAGTAACATTTATTCTCTTCTATTTTTCTTCGGCCCTATAACTATGCCAGTTTTGTCAGAGCTAAAAATAAAGAGATCGCCGCTTCTACATAGCAATCGAGACGACGCGACGTCCGGCATGCAGACTGAGCACACCTCTGGACAACGACTTTGTTCCGTTTTCCACCTACCCAGATTCAATTAGCTTACTAATTGAGTTCATTATATACGTTCAATGAGCCGCGAAAATGAAGCTGGGCTATTCAATGTATAATATGGATGACTCTTGTTCTAATCTGTGAGAAGAATTGCTTTAAGTTTTATATATGATGATTATATATTGTCATATTAAAATCTTTATTTATTGAAATTTTGATTAAGTAGAATATTTGTAAGTATGTTTAATAAAAAAAAACGATCTTTTTGCATATTATAAAACTATTTAATTAAGTAGTTAATAATTGATCTTATTTATTTCGCACTATCAAAATAAAATCTGAAATTAGATTTCTACTTCAGTACGATTATCTACAGACTTATCATAAAATTATGTGTTTAGGATAATTTTTATTAATAATTTACATTAAAGAATTTCTTATTTAAATATTATTGATAACTTTTAGATTTTTTTTGATGCATTAAAACGCATTTTTTTTTTATTATAATAGCTTCGTTAATATATTTCTTTAATGCATATTATAACAAATTTATTAAGAAAGTGTATTAAGATTAAATATAGAAAAAGAGGTACTTCCTACATAATAATATATTTAATAATAGTTGCTTTCAAGTCTGTATCGTATTAATGATTAATATTTTTATATATTATAGAAACAGTCAAAGTGCATATATGTATACATATATCTTTGATTTAGAATCTCTCTATGTATACATATTCCTGCACCTTCGTTTATGTAAGCAGCTCAAGGATATAGAGACAATGCGATGTTTTTACGAATAGCTCTCGAAGTTCTTTAGGTTCTTTAGAGTGCATTGCAACTTTTGGTTGTATTTGCCACATTATTTTTTCATATTTTATCATTTATGCGTTAGGACAGAGAATAAATATGATTATTGCTATTAAACCTATATTTGCAATGCACATAGCTGTATTTTGCTAATTACTTGCTACAATTAAATATCTAATTCATATGATGTAAATTACTGCATTTTAGATAACTGTCTTTATATAGAATATCATAAGTGCAAATATGTATATAAATTATGAAATTTAAAATTTCTCATAACACAATTATAGATATTTTTTGATTAGGTTTATTTAATTATATTATTACTATTAAGTTAACAAATTTTGAATTTGTTTCATGCTGCTTTATTGATTCAGGTGAACGTTTTCGTGTCTATAAAAAGATATGTGATCGTTTATAATAATAATAATCGTACTTTTCAGTAATACGCAGTAAATTTGAATAATGTGTGTTTGTGAGAATTACTTTTGATATTAATTATCTGTTATAATTAGCTGTATGAGAAGAGACATAAGAAATTGTACAATCAGATATTCTGATACATTCATACGTTGTGCGTATACGTGGGCATGTCTAATTGTGAAAACAGAGAACAGTTCCACGAATAACCATTGCTTTCTGCAGACTTCCTGATGATGATTCCTTGTCCTTGACCTTGACGTATATTCGTCTTTGTACAAAATTACTCGGATTAAATGTTAGTATGAATAAAAGTGTTATTAGTAATAAAAATTAATATAACAATATATTAATGCGCTGTTACTTGTGTGACATATTTTTGATATAATCTTTAAAATAATTAATAATAACATATTTAGCGTATACATAGTAACACATTTTGCGTATTATATTGTTTTATTATTTTTTATTTTTAATAAAAAGGATTCTTATTAGTATCGATATTCTGTAAGGATTGGACTACTATTGGGCTTTATATTATCAATTGTCAACTATCGTTACACAAGAATTAACCATTGATATCTCTCTACAGAGAGATAAGGCTATCTGTATAAGAGTGTTCGTAATGCATTACCTTACGTTAAGTATTGAATCGTAAATTGGAACCTGTATATAATAATAAGCTTATATTAACGTACAAAGAAAATAACAATGTTTAACGTAATGTTATGTTTTTTTTTGTGCGTTGATGTATAAAGCTTACTGTTATGTACTGTTATATAAGCTTTAGTTTATATGTTCAGTTTACGTACTTAATGTAACGTAATGCGTTACAGACGTTCTTGTGCAGAGTCTTACATACGCATCGTCACCTCAGCTTGAAGAACTTTTTGTCGCTAGATGTTCGTTTGGTGCTGCTTTGCAAACATTTGTTTGTTTGAAATCGTCAATGCAGTTTACATTGCTGCTCTTACATATCCGAACTGGCAGACAGGGAATCTTCTTCCTCATCTTAGCGTTTCTAGCTAGTCTTAAAGAATGTACTTAAGAATGAAAACAGAAACGCATTTATAGCTCTGCACATTCATTTGTGCACGTCTTTCGTCGCACCCGAGATCGTTCTCCTTGAGATGTAATTCATGCAGAGGTGCATTTATCTATGCAAGCGCATGCAGAACGGCGCCGTACCGTGCATTGGAATAATGCATTTCTCGTATCATCGACCAGCAATGTTCCCCACTTTGTTCATGACCTACGTTACCAGGGAAGTTTTTGATTTATGTCGTAGCATGCTCGTTAGCTGATTATCGATCACGCGAGAAAGTATTGCTCGTTGTTGTATGATAAAATTGTAAAAGTATTGCATATCGTAAAGAAAATTTATATTGGCTTGTATCTATGAATAATAATTACACAAATATTGAAATATTAATAGATATTGAAATTAATATTAAATATAATAATAAATGTATTAAATATACGTACAATTGATAATGAGAGTCAACGAATTGCATTCTGTTCAACAATTTTAATAAATGAAGATTCATTTTTACGAAATTAATTTAATTAATTATATTGGACTTTATTTATTAATAAAACATGATTGCAAATGTTGTCAAAAGCAATAATTCGGCGTATATTAATGCTTTGACTAAAACTTTTAAAACCTATTACTATATTAGTTTGCTAATTTGTAAGTTATTTCAATTTAAATTTCAGTACACGGAAACGGAGGAATTACGTTAGCAATTGTTTGACTTGAGAGAAACTTTTATTGAATCACTTAAAAAAATCTCTGCACAGTACCTACTGAACAACTTTATCTTACAAGTCGATGCAGGTGCGTAGCGCCGCCAGTTCCGGGCAGGTTCAGTCAAGTTTGGTTAGTTCAGGTGGTCGAATGGTAGTGCGCACACCTTTTGGTATGCAAGTATAATTCTTTCACAATTCTATTCTTCACGAATCTGACAGAACATTAATATTTGTACGATTGGCGTTATAACAAACAGTCGTTATTGCGTGACGCACACTAAATCTTTCGAACATTCTCTCGATATTATAGAATTAAAAAATATATTTAATTTTGATCTTAAATATAATAATTTGCATCTTAGAGCACAATAAATATGAATGAAGTATAAATTATTCAATATCCGATTTTCGCACGAGGTGTCAATAATAATAAAAAAAATAACGAATACGAGAAAGAGATGTACATTCTTAGGAATGGATGACCACGAGATTCAATCCACGGTGGAGTCTATACTCGGGCCTGGTGTCAAGGTCGTGGACTGCGAGAAAAAGTCCTGCGTGAGAGAAGAGGAAGTTCTACTGATAAACGGTGTACCGATCCCTCTCGAGGGACCGGACGGAGTCGCTATACGAGAAGCCATGATAACCGGCCAGGTCCCACCGTGCGATCTTCTCAACCAGATTCTTGTCAAGGCTGGGATTCTAAGGTAGCATTGTGGATCTTTTCCTACTGTGCATATTGTATTTACTCGTATATTTACTCGTATTTTTCTTTCTTTTCGATCGAATAATATTCGAGAATTATCGTATATGAAAATATTGGTTTTTATAATTTTACGTTAATGTAAATGACAATTTTACCGTTTGACGTGTATCTTGTATTTTGATTTATTCGAGTTAATTAGAGATTATATTTTATTGTTATATTTATGTGGATGGTATATAATACGATATTGTATTATTTTAATTATATATTTTGATGTAAACACTTACTGTGATTTGTTCCTCGCAAATTCATATTTTATTCGAAGTGCACATTTCGTATAAAATCCACACTGCTATCTTGTAAATTGACGTGGTTGACGTCTAAAGGGCCCCAGTGCGACTCGAGACATCCTTAAGCGTAAAATCATCTATTGTGACGAAGGAAGAGGTCACCGTCGCTCGTGGCGGTAAAGTTGTTGACGAGAGAAGTCGCGAGACCAAGGAGAACAATTATTACGCGTCGTCGACCAGTGAGATATGGGAGCCGGTGGGAATCATCCATCGACCGAGAAACATTAAGCCATTTGACAGCTCCGACGACTCCAGGCCAAACTCGAACGCCAGTTCCGACCAAGGTTACACGACTAGCAGCAATCATGTCCTCAGAGAGCGAGGCGGTGCCTCCACTGCGGGATGTCCTATCTGCGAGGACAACGATCCTGAATGCACCAGGAGATGTCTTGGAGGGCTCACCGGTCTCGGGAAACAGAAAATTTCTGGTGTTCGGGCAACTACATCAGTGGTAAGCTAATTCTATCAAGTTTTAAAATCAGCACGTTTCAATGAGCACGAGAAAAATTCAACATTTGAGCATTATCTCAAGAACAATATGCAAAGATATTAGTTTGCAGAAATATAATCTTATTGTTTTAGTGAAGTATGATTAAATGACTCAAGATACACAAAGATATTAGTTTGCAGAAATATAATCTTATTGTTTTAGCGAAGTATGATTAAATGACTCTTTTTTAAAAAGTTTTTGATAAAATTTTAAATTTAATATTCAACGAGATGCGATTATTTACGAATTTGCGAAGTGATTAATTGCAAGGTTAATAAACTGGATTAGGCATCTCTCTTGCCTAATTTGGTAGATTCTTGGAGAGTAAGTAAATGGAAATAGAAAACAGCTCTTCTAAAACAGGTTACCACTTAAGTTGCCATATAGCTTAAGCTATGTCATTTTTATGTATCTCTGTCGCTGGTCAAAAATTAATATATTTGTTATATATATATTTTTTAAATTGTTATATATCGAATTTTTCATTTTTATTAATTCTTGACTTTCATTTATATAAACTTTTTATTCAATATTTACTTAATGGCTTTTCTTAAAAGCATAATTTCATGATTGCGTACAAGATACGTGGTAAAACGTAATTTTAAAGTAATAACCTCCATGCTATGAAAAAGTCAATGCACTCACTTGTCATCCGAGATACGCAGTGCGACAGGATCTTAACGACCCAAGTTTTTTCCCTTGTCGTCAAAGTGCAGAGGTGACTTGATGATGGGTAAGAGGTAGCTGGCTAGCAAAAAGTTAAGCTAGCTCGCATCTTAACGTTATCCCCGTCAATAAAACACCATGATTATGGACGTTTATATCTCATGATTCTGATAAATCTTGTTATCTACAAACGCAAACACAAAAAAATGGATAATAACATTTTTCACCTCGTTTAACACTTATTAAGCAGAATACGACATCTCGTGCCATTTCATAAATTTCATAAAAATATAAAAAAAGTAATTATAATTTTAGATATAATTTTAAATTCTAAATGAATACAAATTATCTAAACAATTAAGGATTAAAGAAATCGAGCTGCAGATCTATTGTGCTAATACTTAATAAAACTTGCTCTTTAAATTTCAATCGTTTCGATCATTTTATTATGATTCTCTTCAGTGATGTACATAACTTTCCAATTTGTATAAATGATAGAAACAATTATTAGTTTATCATTATATCATCTTGTTTAACGTCGTGAAATAGTTCTTTGTCCAAATCATAGATATTATGTGATTTTTATATTTTATATATACATCAGTAGAAAATTTTTTTTTAATATTATTTTATAGTGCTTTTAAATTAGTTCGTAATTTCGTTTAATATATAAGAATTGTTCCAAATAATGAAATATATTGAAATAATTACGCTCATAAATAAATATATGACATTTATATGAATAATTATTTGAAATTTGTATAAATAATTATATGAAATTTATATGAAGATTGCATGAAATTATTTAATTTTTAAATATTTTTCTTCAAAAGAGATTATATCTTTTTTAATTTACATAATAGGTTATGTATATTATAAAGACGATTGAATATATGATAAACTATTCTATTCTATATTAAACAAGGAATATCTTAAAATCAAACATTTATATTCTATTTATTATGTTTTGAAATAATTTATCGGTTTTTTTTTATGTACATATTTACTGAAAAGTATCTGTGTACTGTAGTCGAATAGTTGCATATATGTGGTAATATATCGGGATGTACAGCTAAGAATTCTCTCTGCCGCACCTTTTTAATTTACATAGAATTGATTTCTCTACTCCCTCTGTTATACTTTCTTAGGTAACTATTATGTACATACACGTATTATTTATAGAATAATACTCTTAAAGTTTTTTCTTATTAAAAAAATATATTTCGTAAATTTTAAAGTAAAAAGAATAGTTAAGTTTTATATTAAATTTTAACACTTAATGAAGCTAATTATCTAAAAAGTTAATTGTTACTATTTTGCTTTTTATTTATGTATCTTCTATTTCTTCATTCGGTAAGTAATCTATAAGCAGAAATTTTTGTTTGTGTATAGAAATCTACTTTACCATCTGCAGCTGTGTTGAAGTGCTGCAGATGGTATTGTACCGACTACTGATAGAATATTATTCATATTGATTATATCTGTCTCTTCTTTATCTTCAATGAATATGGTAGAAATTATATTTTTGGCAATTGTTAAAGATGGAATTATTTTTATTTACGTCTAAAAATTTTATTAAAAATTTTTCTTTTTATGCTTTATAAGAATATTTATGAGCGAATAAAGCTGACATGTTTCATCTAAGCTTTTTTTGGAGTAAAATATTATATCTATTTTATTTTAACTATTTTAAATGGAAGGAAAGCCCCCTATTATGAGATAGGCGCCTAATATGAGATAGCGGCATTTCTGCTAAACTAATAAACGCTATTTATTGGTTCCACCATGAATTTATTGCTCTTGGATTGAAAACTATTTAGTAGAAAATTCATTAGATCATGTCTGTAGTCATTGTAAAACAAGATTTTTTAGAATTTGTATGTCTTCAAGTTTCATTGAGATGAGCTTTTAAATCTTGTTTATTATTTAAAATAAACCAAATAATTTTATTATTTATAATAAATGTTTATTATTTAAATAAATATTTGGCAATAAATTCTTTATGTAGTGATAGAGTAAGGTCGTACTAATAGAAAAATACGGGATATATTGAATTGTTTAATTACAGAAGTTAGATTTGATGATCGTAAAGGCGTAGAAATTGTAATGAAATAATGAGTATTTCTAATATGAAATAACCATGCTCCTATGTTATAAAAAATTGCTAAAGTATAAATGTTGTTGTACAATAATAAAAAAGACAACCGGAATGAATGTCGAGTGCCTATTTCTGCTTGATTTCAACTACCTGAAGACGAGTTTTGGGTACAATCTATCGCATGCTCACTTTTTGCGCACTTTTGGCTGTGTTTGTTTGTATTTTAGAAACATTAAATAACATTTTTTTTAATTACAATACTGATATACTTTGCGTTTTACTATCGATTTCTCGAGGCATCTCATATTAGGAGCACAATTTTTTGACTTTGCGATTTGCTCATTTTTTACATTTTTTTAATTTAAAAAAAAATGGAATTTGAATTAAATTTTATATAACGTTATCTTAAAGCTTATTAAATTCCTTTCAAAAAATGATCTATTATTTTTTTAAATTCTGTCTATAGATTTCTAGCATTTACCGAAAATGAACTCATGATAAGGGCCTTTCCTCCCCTCCCTTCTCTCTCTCTCTCTCTCTCCTCCCCCCTCCCCCCCTCATTTATATATTT